>VUQK01010771.1:60286-70964 GCA_015106715.1 Bujurquina vittata | reverse complement strand
CCGGCCACTTTTTTTTTTTTTTTAGCTACATTGTAGCTCGTTGTTTGTCATCAGACAACATGGTTGTAGCTTCCAGGTTGGAAAACTGAAGCCAATGAGGAAGTGCCTTCAAGCTGCCTTCTGTCTGAAGGCCACAAGATGGCGATAGCTGTGGTTGCAAAAACACTTCCGGTCCGGTAGAAGTTTGTGGCAAAACAGCTTTCTGGAAACACTTTATGGACTCAGTCCCTCATTTTGGTTCATACTGAATAAAAAAAACTAAATGAAGTCTGTATTGTAAGTCTTGGTCATGCTATGTTTCAAAAAAGACAATTATCTGTGGTACGCACGCTCTCCGGATGCTCATTGGCTAATGAGTTGTAAATCGCAAGTCGTTAGCTAATGTGTGTGCGGTTTGACAGTCTTCCTCATCACGTTAGTTTTTCTGCAACCAAAACAGTTACGGTGGAAACTCTCATTTCGAGGTTTTAAAACGGGACTTCAGAAACCAGTGGGTCATATAACCGTAGCTAGGTCCATTTTTTTATACTGTTTGTGGGGGCGGGATTGCTAGCCTCGCTACACAAAAACTAAATTGCTTGGCAACCATGTCAGAGTCTCATTTATGTTGGTTATGTGAAATAGGTGGAAAGAGGGAAGAAACAAGTTCTTTCAAACCCAACTGTTACATTTCTGAATGAGCTATGCTAGCATTTCTCTCCTCCTAGTCTCTACACGAAGCTAACAAGGCTACGGTCATTTCCCATGTTGTCTGACTATTCCTTTTAAACCCAAAGCTAAGAAACATGCATGGACTTTATTCAAAACTGCAAACTATGGAAGAAACTGAGATCCTTGCATCACCCAAAGACATGCTGTTCACAGCACACGCGAGTCTGCCACAGCGAGATGACAGCTAGCTTTTCAAATCTAGATGTAGGAAGCTCTGATGTGATCAAAATGTAACCCTGGGGGTAAAAAAAATAAAAAATTAAAAAAGGACTTGTGTTGCTCATGAATGACATCATACTGCCATTACAAAACACTACATGCAACTCTTTGTCTCACACACTGTAGCACAGCACTCACACAGTGTACGAAACACACGAGACTCAGGCAAAAATAACAGCTGGATACATTTTTTTTTGAATATTTATAAAAGAAGAGTGCTTGCTGTCGCTGCTTTGAGCAGCAGTTCAAGTGTTGATGTGGCAATATGAACCAAGCACACCTCCATAAGTTCAAAATATTGGCACCATGTACAGTATATCTCACACACAAACACACTGCATATCTCTGTGTAAAGCTTAAAAATGTCTCTCACTTTTAAAATCTCTTAATTTTCAAAAAACTAGAGTTGAGAATAAAGGTAAATATTGTCCATGTGTTAAGGTAGGAATACTTTGGGGTGGTGGTGCCGTGCCAGAATACCTTTAGCAGGCGTAGCCCATGTGATTTAACAGGGATGTTATGTCTTTAACCCTGTGCGGACTAATAAGTAAGGGCCCTCCAGTCTCAACAACCCCAAAGAACCCCTGAAATTTAGATGCTTCCTCCCAAAAAAAAAAAAGATTTTAGCGCAGTTCGCTGGTACACTGCTTACTGGTTGCCTTGGCATCAGGTTAAGGAAGAAAAAAAAAGCATGTAGTCTGGCCTGAGCACTTCATTTGTTATCTCTAGTGGTTACAGAGGCAGCAGATCTATTTAGTGATCCTTTATTCCCAAGTGGCAGTGATGTCTCAGAAGTCTCCTGTTCCTCAGATATTAAACTCTGGATTCCTCAGAGCTTCTCATACGGCGGTGGTATCAGTAGGGCACAAATTTATCTGCATAAAATTCTCTAGAAGCGCCACAGATTTCTTCATAGAAACAGAAGTCTGAAAAGGCTATTTCATTCCCATTATGAGTGTGAAAAGTCCCCTGCTCCTACACTGCAGAGTCGAAAAAAATCCTGAGCACCTTTTAAAGCACTGCGAAAATGCGTTTTTAATCCCAACGCCCATCTCCTGGGAACAACTGGGTGTCCCAGAAATCGTCTATGGGCGTGTGTCTGTTATGCGTGTGGTGCTTCCTGTGAGCGCTGCAGTGTGAGGGCGCGGGGGAAAGTGTTTGTCAGTCCATCTCCAGGTCCATGAGTTTGTTGCGTGAGCGTGGAAGGTGTGCGGTGTTGCGGCAGCAGCACTGGGCGCAAACCAGACCCAGGACCAAAGAGAAGAGGCCAACACCTGGAAAAACACAAGGTTAAAAACAGAAAAGGCACCGTGTTACCAACACTAATCAAAACCTAGAACAACATACCAATGATTGCTAATGCTACCATTTCTATTGGCAAACAAACTCAATTCTTACTAGTTATACAATACACATGTACAATCCCAGGAACCACGTCAGAAAACTGTGACATTGTTTTCGCTCCTGTTTAGTGGCCAACAGTCTACATACATTTCAAATGTAAAGCTGTGTATAGAAGAGCCCTTATTTCACAAGAGACTGGCTGATCTGGTACAGATGTTACACCAGACGCTCTTCCCATTTTCTCCAAACTTGGGACTGGGACTTGGCTTGGGTTTGCCGTGGGGGTGGGCTTGTTTCTCCTCCTGGAATTGAACCACAACACCACGGCCCTATATAAGTCTGTCAAGAGAGCTTTATGGGTAGTCCCGGGAAAAGGGACCAAGTTCCAGAGGTATGGAGCATTATAAAAGATAGCTTTAACTCAAACCGAAGTCTCATTACTCCAATCTCATTTTCTTGTCTGTTTAAGGCGCTGGTTCAAGCTCTTAAGCGCTGATGTGCAGGGATTCCCTTATCTTTAGTTCATGTGGCACTGGGAAGACAGGACTATGTCAGGACTATAATCCCTTCTGTGGCTATTACTGCTGCTAGCTTTACTGCAACAATCACCACTCAAAATGCAGATTTTTATGATTAACAGCAAACAGAAAAGTCCACGCTGCTTTCCAAAAATCACCATCAGTGCTAATTAAGGCATACTCTACTGACTATTTTGATTCAATTCAGATTCTTGTTTGCAGTGCATGGACAATGCCACCTATCAGAGTGGCATGTCCTAAATAGAGATGAACACTGTCAGCAAGTGAAGTGCAGCACAATAGAAAAACACAAAAGAGAGTCTCTCGGCCAGCACTTTCAGCAAGGATACCCTCACTGACAGCAAGCATCAGTGCGCCAAGCTTTTCTCAGTTTCCAGAGACTTTTTTTCTGCTGCGGTTGGCTGCATTTACATTTTCTTCATGCAAAGTCAACATTTTAGTTAGCCAGCTTACAGAATCAGACTACAATAGCTTGTCAGCAACACAACAGACTACACACGACCATACACACATAACAGTGGAAGATACTTTATGGAGCAGTATAGGAGAAGATGGAACGCTGTGATGTAGTGTTCTGGTGCAGAGCTAGTCAAGAAAAACTGAATTAGACTCAGAAGTTGGTGGTTTTTGCTCTTCCTCGTTTTCTGACATAAACATACTGTTACAATAGTGGTTACTAATGCTAATATTTTAAACAAGGAGCTCACCGTATGCAGAAATAATTCCCACGAGTCAAAAGCCCAGGCTTCACAGTGGTCTAAACGGTCTATTTCAGATATTTTTTTTCTATTCTGGGCTGTATGATGTCACAGAGAGGCCTTCTGTTTATGAGGGCCAGCCAATCAGAAGAAAGTTATCTTAAACGCAGGGCAAAATGAGCTGAAATGGCTTGTTTTAGATAGAGGATGAACTGGGGGGCTGCACCAGGGCTCAATATCAAATAAATAAGGATTATTTTGTAGTGTAGTGTAACAAACACACACAATGGCTATATTACCCAGTGAGGCCGATGCACCATATAAGAGCGGTAACTTTAGGGAGTCCCACACTGCAGGAGGAAAGAGGAAACAAGAGATCGGGTGTTACACAAAATAATGTAATAAGAAGATCTTCGTGTTGAAATGTGTTCATGTTATATGTAACCACAGGTTTTCTTTTTTTGGCACCACACCTGCAAATTTGACAGTGAGGAAGATTCTGGATGACGTCAGCTCTTCAGCTTCTGTCCAGGCTTTCGTTGAGATTGACAGGTACCAGGGAGTGACAACACAGTAATACTCCCCACTGTCGCTGGAAACCACAGAGCACAGAGTCAGACAGTGCAGCTGGGACTTCGCTCATTGTAATGATGGTGATGTGCAAATCTTTCAGCCAAAAAGGCATTAAACAGACAAATCATTAGTTAGCACCTCACCTGTCCTGAGTGCCAAATATGTTCAGCAGGTAGGTGTGCGTGTCACTGCGCTCTATTGTAACGTCGCTGGATGAGTTACGATGGATTTTCCTCACCACACCAAAGCGGTCGACGTTGGCCACCTGAGTCAGCGAATGTCCGCCACGCAGCCTGGTGAAAAACCACTTCACCTCGTACGCCACTTCATCTAAGAGAGACACACAAACACAAATTTAAGCTTTATGTTCTTCTGTGTCTATAAATAGTCAACAAGCAGGTAAATGCACATTACATCAGGCTCTGAATGATATATGAACAAACCCCCATCTGTAAAGACCATCAAAATACAAACAGAAGGAAAACTGAAAAGTTTGGTGTTTGCAGGTGGTGCTGAAGTGTGAAACGGCTAGATTAGTGTACATATTATATGTAAAAAGCATCTATAAATACACTACCACTTTAAATACATAACATTCTACATTTTTTACATACTGAGTGGTTCTGACATGCAGATATTATAATGTGCTTACATTAACCAATCCCATTTCCCCACATTTTCAGCTGCCAAATACCTTCAACCTAAACCTAACAAACTACAAAGGCAGCTCAAAGGCAAAAATAAGGCGTGTGCCTGTTAATAAAGCACAGCACAAGTGCCATTAAAAGATAGCTTTACTGCAGTGATGTGACATATTTCAAGCCAGTAAGAGATCAAACGTAACCCAATGAGCTGTTCAGGAGAACAAAGTCACTTTATTTAACAGGAGAGGTACAAAGGCACGGCAACTGAAATGTGTGTTAGCGCTGCTCATGACGACACTCTAGCTCAGTTTTAAGTATTTCTTTGAGATTTTAAGTCACTGGTATGGGCTAACACTGACTTCAGCTTGCCTGTAGTCTAACATTTAAAGAGAAGTGCCGCTATACGCGCTTCACTGTAGAAACTGAGTGTTTTTCAGGGTCCAACGCAGCCCTAATTTCACTATGATAACAAACAGAACAGAGGAAAAAACCTAGAAAGCAGAATAAATCCATCATCACCGCATTACAACCGCTGCTGTTCCTTTTCCCACAGTAAGATGAAAAGACAGGGAGATGGACACGCATCATAAAAAGGATGATAGCGATGACAAAAGAAATAAAAACAGGGACGAGAGTTTGATAGAATTTGTGATAATAGATGCAATCTTTGGAAAGGGGGTGAGCGAGCTAATTATTTCCAAGAGCAAGAGAGAGAGAGAGAGCGTGAGAGACAGGAGCACAAACTAGTCATTAGTCTGTCAGAGAGAGAGAGAGAGAGAGAGGAAGAGAGAGGGACTATTAGCACTGTACCTCCCACACACACACACACACACACACATGCACACACACACACACTAAAAACCCCATGGAGTCTTAGTCATCCTCTGTCATTTAGGAGACAAATAGAGGATACAGATGAAAAAATAAAAGGAACATTTGTGAGCGACTATGCAGAGTAAAAAAAAAAAGAAAGACAAATGATGATGAAAAACAATTATGAAAAAAAGAGTGAGATATACAGACACGGGGAGGAAGAAAGAGGTGGGGAGAATGGATGGAGCGAATATAATGAAGAGAGAAAAAAAACTGAGAAGAGGAGTGAACTCACCCAGAGCAGAGAAATGAATCACATCTCAATTTCTCTCTCTCTCCCCCCTAATGGCTTTAATATTCAAGTGCTACATCATTAAAAATCAGTAGTAGTACGAGCAGCAGCCACGCTGATAGCAATAACACTGGCCTTGGTTTCAGTTTCATGTCCCCAGGTCTTAATATTGGTCATCACCTGAAAACTGTTTGCCTCTCCATGTGACACCAGGCTAAAATTTCATTAAGGTGCTGCTGTGGATATTTAGGGTTTAATGAGACTGAACGCCACACTAGACGATGACCAGGGGCCCCAAAAAGTACAGTATGTACAGTACAGTATGACCAAAGGGAAAAAATATATTGATTTAACAGGAAATCTTATGACTGCTTCCAATATCACACCATGAACCACCTTTTGAAATTAAAGTGGCATTCAAAGACTTGCCCGAAAGCATGTACCTTTTTCTTTTAATTAGGTTTTAGCTCCACAGATGGCAAAAATGTCACCTCATCCAGCGCTTTCATAGGCCGTACAGCCTGCCTAATATAGAATTTTTTTAAGGCCCTTTATATTTTTCTTAGAAACTTTTGCCCATGTTCTTAAAAGAAAAAATTTCAGTTGGAAAAAAAAAGTTAAAAACATGCATCACATTATAAAGGATGGGTGCAGAAAAGAATCCAGTGCAGAAGAGACTTAAACCTGCATTCTTACTAACCAGGAGTGGACGTCCCAGAACCACTGAGGCGACCGTTAACTCCTCTGTATACCAAAGTATTCTAGAGTCAAATGTGAGGTCATGTGACAGTCAAAGCTGGACTTTAACTGTGTTTCATTAATCTCATTTTAAGATTGTTTTTTTTTTTTTTACATGATAGGTCTGATGTGTAAAACCTTAGAACCGGTACAGGGCATATTTTCTTGCTACCATGACTGTATCTGATATAACTGCAGACACGGTTTTGTTTCTACAAATGGTCCAATTAGGAAATATGTTTAACAGAGAGGTGTCTTTGTCAAAAATATATTGATCTATCAATATAAACAAAAACTAAAAAAATACACAATAATCTATTTTCAAGTTTGTTTGTTCACCTTCATCATAATTGATCACTTCCTTTTTTTTCCAAAAAATTTTGCCTTCTATTAGTGTACTCTGGATTTAGTCTGGTTTTACAAGCTTACAAAATTCTACTTTAAACCTTCATAAACGCTAACCACATTACGCCGCAACGCAGCCACATTAAAAATGCAGATTTTATTCATGAGAATTAAAATTTAACGCAAATAACAACAGCAGAACGTCCGTAAACTTCGCTTTTATTTAGAGCTCCTCCTTTTTGAAGCACACAAGATTAAAAGTTCAAGTCTGAGACACAAATCCTCTCTCTAAAGTCTAAATCAATCACTTCCTGTTAGTGGAGAAGTGGACACACTGGACACCAGGATATAATTTTGGCAAATCAACTCTACTGCTTCTCATTTAGAGAGGAGAGGAGCTGCTCTCCACTCATGCAGACGGATTTAGGTGGAGGTGTTGGGTGGATTTATACTGTTTAAATGTGAAATTATTTATCAATTTGATCAATTTTTATTGTTTTTTTTTTTAAATGTAAATGTACTTAATGTAAAAATGGACATAATATATACATGATTGTAGTAAAACGCCCACTATTACTATTGTATAAAATTGTACTTGTACAAATGAATTAATGGTCATTATTTTAATTAGCTAGTTGCATATTATTATTAATCATGCATTATGTGTGCGTGTTTTCAATTTTAAACAGGCTACAAAATGGAGCCACAAATGACCTTGATAATCAAGAGGAGACTCTTGGATATCAAGGTAAAGAACATTATTAAGATTTAGTCCTTTTTAACCATTCATGACAGAAACGAACACATTAAATACCTCTCATACAGTCTTTTAAAGCCTACCCTCACATTGGTAAATCTGACTAAATTGATGGCGGCGATGATGATGGTGATGAAGATGCATTAAGACAGCATAGAGGCAGGGCACCGATATTTTTGCACAAAGACAAGTAGCCGAGCACTCCATCCACCCAAAGAGGAGGAAACAGGAGGTGACACTGCGGGTCGACTGACCTCGTGAACGTCTCACACATGCGCACACACACACACACACACACACACACACACACACCTCCTCCAGACTCACTGACCAGCGTCAACTGAACAGTAAAGTTCTGACACTGAAACGAGGCCGAGTTACACTTTAACATCCTCGAGAGAGCCCACGTTTCCTCAAAGCAACACAAAACGCTGCAGGCCAGATACAAAATAGTAGCCGTTGGGATAATCATTTTAATTTAAAGCTAAAATATAATGTGACCATGTGATCTGAGTGCTGCTCCTTGGGTTTTGGAATTTGAGCTGGACAAAGAAATTTGAGTGCTGACTTTAAACAGGTTAAAGGATTAATCAATAAAATAATCAATTATCAGACAATCAGAATCAGAAAGTCCTTCCTCACTTCTGCCACACCGACCAAATCAAAGACATGAGCTGCATTTCTTCGTGTTTATAACACACAGAATTACAGCTCATCATACATTAACGACGAGCTCTAATTTATTTATGATTGTTCAAGGCAGTATTAGGATCATGCTTATTATGGATGCTCATACCCACTTTACCCCTACTACATTTTCACCACTAACTGAAGGGCTTCAGCTATTTATTAACAATCAACATGGCCATGAAATTAAGTATTTCAAGCTGTTTTCTCGACAAACATAATGTACTTTGAGGCTTGCCTAAAAGTAAGACTATACTCCTATGAGACTCATGCACAGGCGTGGTGAAATACAGCTTGGGCTGCTCCTCCAAACCTGAGCCACATATTAGGTCAGGGATCCCACAGTACACTCTTCAGTGGAAGAAAAACAGTGAAAGAGTTCCTGTGCAGGATGAATGATGAGTATGATATGAATGATGGTCTCTTGGGTTGCGGACTCAAAGTGACCTGATGCAGCAATTACGTCTTGAGCTCAGAGCAGGTTTAACTGATGGAGAGGACGGATGCAATCATAAAAGTTCAAATGAGGTTTTCTAGTTGTTTATATGATACAATTCATAATTCATAGTTTTAAAGGGGACCTACTGTGCTTTTCTTTATATTGTGTTATATACTGCATAAACAGTGTGGAGAGTGGTGGATGCTTCAGACTCCTAAACACTCAGTTTTAGACACTTTTTTTCCTAGTCTTGACTGTATGATGTCAACAAATATGGATATCCAAATATGGTCATCTCAGGCACAGGTATATTCCATATGAAGGCTTCTGTTTAAGGAGTTCAGAGATTATTTATTCTACTTTTCCTTTTATTCTGTCAAACAGAGTTACGCTGGTAGGTGCCCTTATTAGTGATGACCAAATTTTCAAATATTAGGGTCAGCATATATACTTGTAATACATATGAACTGAAAGTTCAGGCTTCAGAGTGCTGGGTTAGCATCTGATTGTTAATGTTTACTTAAATGGTGCTACAGTGTTACTACATCCCCGAAAGTAAGCCTGTCCACTCAGCAGCCATCTTGCTTACGGTATCGTGAAACTCCGATCAAAACGAACGGGAAGAAATCCAAATAAATTCGGGAGACGCGAGCACATAAAAACTGCATGCACAGAATCAGACAAATCTGATAACCAGAACATCAGTGATGTAGCAGCTCATCCGGCCTACGGTCCATCACAATTCACAGGTTATTATAATGTGAGAAGAAAGTGATAACTTTTCCTGTCACTGGTTTGCTGTTTTGCACAAACTAATTAGAATTTAAATCCACCGAGAACAACAAATATGACCATGACCACAAATCTGATGAAGATCCATTAGGTGATCAATGTATGCAAGTTTCACTAAGATCTTACCACCCGGAAGAGTATCAAATTCTGTGAACCGTGGAAAAACAGTTGGATGAGATCATCCAAACTTTGACCTGATTAGTACCAACTCAGTGCAAAGCGCTGACATTTTGGGCGTGTCGGCATCATCCTAGCAGGGTACTAAACAAACGCCATGGCAATTCATGTTGTGATTTCAGTAAGCCGTGAAAAATGACAAGTATGTTTACCTTCAGTAAAGAGTAAATATATCTGCCACAGCACATTTGAAACCGTTGTGCTTTACTGTACATGCCGGCCAGAGGGACAGCACGCCCTCTCTGCCATTAGAGAATTCTCCAATTGATTTCTATTCTTTGAAAATTCTGGTTACATGTTTAACAAATATGACCTATTTATTGGCTAAACAGCGTTTTCCTTGAATATCTGCAAGGAAAAGGAAATAAAAATAACACATTTCGGCATCTGAAAGGATAAAAAACTATGTTAATCTACTGCATAATTACTACAGTTATACTCTCATATAATGACATCATTTAAAAAGTGGCTAGCTGACAGTCAGACGATAGGCATTTCTCTGACGTTCTGATAACACTAGGTTATAGTCTGACATTGCCGAGAGTGATCAAAGACGAGTTTTGCATAATTCCACGGGACTGATGCATGAACTCCGGTTGCTTGTTTCAGCGACGACACCACTACTCCAGAAATGGAGCTATAATTAGAAAGCCTCTGCTTTCTCACAGTTAGCCTCCATCCTTTATTTCTTTGTTCTTGACGGCAGAGCGGACGGAGAACGAGGGGAAGGAAAGAGGGAGGGAGCGAGGATTTAAAATACTTAGTGACTGAGAAGATTATTTTGTTTATTACACAGCCATAAATCAACTGCAAAAAAAAAAAAAAAAAAAAAAACAGAGCCACAAAAAGGAACAAAAACCCCACCCAAACACCACCCGCGGACGGCGAAGGCCCGGAGGCCACAACCGCC
>VUQK01010771.1:49928-60266 GCA_015106715.1 Bujurquina vittata | reverse complement strand
GAAAAAAAAAAAAAAAAAAAAAAAGAGGAAAGGAGCGAGGATGGAAAAGACGGAGGGACGGAGAAGATTATAATGCGCACTACACAGCCACAAACCAACTGCAAAAAAAAAAAAAAAAAAAAAAAAGGCACTCAAAAATGTGAACATATCTCAAGCCGTGCATTTGGAGGGGACGCAGTATCACCAGAGAGGCCTCCACCCCCTCCTCATGAGAGGGGCTCTAGGAGTAACTGATCCCCCACTAGCAGGGTGACGCACAGCTTCTTGCCCACAGCTGTTCCTCATCTGAATCTAGACTGCCGTGGAGACCTCACTCCCCCCCCCAATGAACTTGTGAACTATCTCAACAGTTACTTGATAGGCTTTAAACACTGCCTTGAAGCTTCCTGTATACTGCAAACAGAGCCACCAGAATAAACAGAAAAGTGTGGATGTGCTGCTACATCAGCACGTGCAGACCACCATTTCCATATTTTCTCTGCATGTAAACACAGCATCAAAACAAGAGCTCTAAGGGGGATCCAACAGACTGTAAAATAAGCTAGTTGGTGTTTTTAATAAACACAAAATTGGTCAAACTGTTTGCAATGAGGTGATGATCATCTGGTGAAAACCAGCAATAACTGGTCGACGACATGTCATCTTGAAGAGGCTCCATAAAAGATGCTCAAAAAAAAGAAATGCTTGCTGGATTGTCAAACAGAATTTCAGCATCTCCCTTATGTCCTCATTTTTCTTCACACAACTACTTCAATCACTTTTCATGTGTACAGAAGGGGGAAAAAAAGCCTTTGAGTAGAACTAGGCCTGAAGTGTGTGGCGTTATCTCCATTTGTACAGTTGCACTGAGACACAGAGAGCTGCAGCCTATGACAGCAGGCTTCTCGTGCCAGGTAGTCTGCTTTTAGACGTGGTCAGACGATCTGGCTTATTTCAGGCATACTGAACCCTTAACCCTTACCCCGTTTCCTGTAAAGCAGGCACTGAAGCTCTGTGGTGTGTTTGTGTCATCTTAAGCACTGCAAAGGGATTAGAAACAAAAACTGTCTGTTAGTTGAAAATACCATGACCATCTGGTTTGAGGAGACTGTCCTACCACAAAAAACACCCACAAAAAAACGCCAGATAGATAGATTAGGTCAAAATAACAGCTAGCACAAAGATTTGCTGCAGGAGGACGGGAGTGAATGCCATGTACTAAAATGAGGAAAAACCTGGAATCACAAAAGTGAGTTTTGTAAAACTTGTAAAAGGGTGAATTTTAAGGCCTTGTGATCTGACCAACCAAGACATGAGCAAAAGCAAAACAAACCTTTTGTCAACCATCTTCTATGCAAACTACAGGCAACGGTGGCAACGTGCTAGTGTCCAAAGTAATCACATGGAGGTTTCAGGCGCAACACCTTCTTTGTGACAAAGAGCCAGCAACCTCCTGCAATTACTTGCCAACTGGTTAGGGAATATGCATTTTTCCCTAGCAACCAGAGGTTGCCAGGGAATCACTGACTGATAATGGTCCCTAACGAGACTTGGACTCCAGTACTTTATCAGACATTCAACTGTGAGGCCTAGATCTCCCAGTTTAAAAAAAAATAGCAATCTGAAAATCAACATCAAGACGAATGTCCAGCTGATCAACACCACTGTCAAGCTTACTGGTCTCTCATGTTTGGTTAATAATTTTTCTGCTTAATAATAATAATAATAATAATAATAATAATAATAATAATAATAATAATAATAATATTTAATTTGACATTAGCCCTGAAATTAAATTGATGTATTCTCAATATCACTTGGTACTGAAGTTTGTTTTGTCAGAATCCTGGCAAACGAATAAAGCTGGAATGGCTACACATCACACAGACTTGGTCTGCAGTGACTGCTATGGGAAAATCATCTCTGATAGAGTGGTGGCAAAGCCACCCTTATATCCTGGTGTTTTAGTAAGAATGCGAGAAAATGGAACCAAATCCCAACCTCAGTTTTGGTGCTTCTGCAGCAGCTTCATTAAGCAAAAAGGGGCATCGGCTCTGGTGATAGGATGGCAGAAACTAAACTACAGTGGATCTCTAATAGAATATCTGGCTCCTGTCTGAGCTAATAAAACTAAAATGGCTGTCGGTGGAAATGAAGACAGTCTGATTGGATTTCTCTGGATTAATCCCTTGAGGAGAGTCCAAGGCGTAAAACTGCCTGAAACACACACACAGACACACAAAAGACTGACGATTACCACCAGTGCTTCTAATGAAACTGTGTGTGTGTGTTCTCTGCTCCATAAAGCAGGAGAGCACTGGTAGAGTGGAATACTAAACACTATAAAAACACCATTTAGCTTCACAGAAACAAAGCCACTGGGAGGCTAAGTTTCCCTCGTTACTCGCTGCATGTTTAATAAGAACAGTAAATGAAGGCAAATTGTAGTTCATATCTGGCACACGGACATACAGCTGCCCTTAAACAGATGACCACACTGATAGGAACTTCATAGGAAATATACTTTTAGATCTGTTAATGCTTTTTGGATATTTAAACAGATAGGGTGTGAAAACTACAAAAGATACTTTCATAATTCCTTATTCCAGTGTTCCATTAATATATAATCCTGAGACACCCCTCATTTTTGCTTCCAAGGAGACATTCTTTTTTGTGTTTTGTAAGGTGGTTTTGAACCATAGTTGACAGCTTTTCTTTAGACCTTGGCTGCTTTTTGACTCATTTTCAGTCACGTCTTTGTGCCTGTCCCTTTTAGGCAATACGTTTTTTTAATTAAGCCACTTAACACTGACCTACGAAATCAATCAAGCATAAAAACAGGCACCCAAGGCAAGGGGTGAACCAGTATATCTACACATAACAGATAACTCAGCGAAGAACCCATTTATCTTTTGGCACTGCTTCTAGCAGCCTGTTGCAAAAACATGATTTGTTCCCATTTCTTCAACTGAATCTATGAAAAATCCCAAAGATAACAGTTAGACAGGTATAAAATAGTAGTTTTGTACCAACAAGGTGATTCCCGAAGAGAAATTAGCTAAAAACTTGGCATCTCTTAGCATGGTGCACTTTAAAGAAACTGGATGAGTGGAGGGCAAAAGAAAAAATATGAACAGCAGATGAAAGTCATGTCCTTAAGAAATAGGGGAAATAAATCAAAGATCCGACACTGGAACTGGGAGATGCACCTGGTCCTGCAGTCGATCCATCTACTGTTCACTGAAGCCCCATCAGAAATTAGGGGAAGGCTGGCTGTCAACAAGTCATTTTTAAGGAAAGGAAACAAGGAGAAAAGGCTAAGGTCTGCAAAATTACAGAAGAACTGCACTGTGTGAGTGGGTGGGGTGGAGATCAGTGGTAACAGGCCTTATGGAGTGATAAATCAAAATTTTCGGTTCAAATGGTCAATATGTCTGGAGGTCAGGAGCCATCTGTGGAGGCTCTGCCGTGGTTAGGGATCTTATCAAAATGATAGAATTATGAATGCAGACGATATCAGATTTTGATCCACCATGCAATACCAGCTTTGAATGTCCTTCAAGAAGCCTGGAGAACGTGCCCTGAAGACTACTTAAAGAAATGAAAAGAAAGCTGCCTCAGAGAGTTCAGGCTGTGCTGAAGAATAAAGATGCTCATACCAAATACTGACTTTCAGCCAAGTTAGAGTTGTATAGATGTTTTTGCCTTATATGCTGTATTTCCATATGTGTTTGGATGTTTCAATGGCTGAACTCCTTTCCCACTTTCCAACTTTCAAACTGAAATTAATATTCACCTGCACCTTTTGTCTCACCAGAGCTCCTAAATATTTTCCGCGAACATGTGTTTTGCCAGAAAACTGAATATAATTTTTACGAGCGAGCTGCCCTGAGAGACTGCCCCATAGATTTCCACAAGCTATAAGCATGACTAAATGATACAGCCATATCACACACATTGGCAGTCCACGAAACACAGCCTTGTATAATCTGAACCATTTTGACACTTTCTCTTGTTGACTGACGCATGCACTGTAAGCCCAAACGAAAGAATCCCCCTGCTTGCGGTCACGATCTTTTATCTATGCATGTGGAACGCTTCTGTTGAAAACTGCTGCCTTAGCAGTCTGATGACACTGTGATCTGCTGTTTCCAAGGATTACTTCAAAGCTGCAACTCTGCTCCTACTCCTGTTTAACTGGGAAACCTAATGGAGTGAAAATTATGGCACCGTGCAACTCTGTGCAACATTTTCAATTTGTGTTTAACTGTCAACCCGTCCTTTCCCTTTGCCTCTTCTCACACTCACTGATTGGCAGCCATTGGCTCTACTTTTTCAATGAAGTGAAAATATCCAGAATGGCACCGCATTTGATGTTTTCACTCAGTCTTCTTTCATTTAAGCTGAAAACCTGACTGGCTTTTTGTAGTCATTTGGAGGACACAGAATTTTAGAAATGATCATTTTGAAGTCAAACGTCTGCTGCATGTTTTCTCAAGTTTCATATACTTTTGATACTCTATAATACAAGCTGTACTTCTAAAAATGCATGCAGGCTAGAGTCATTATTATGTACATTACTGTAAAAAGCTGAATGCACAAATATAGGCATCTGGAACACTGATGAATCAAATCAAATCTATATTTTTGCTGGTTACTGAACTGCGGTCACAGGTAGTAGACTGCATTTGCATAAGGGGGTAAAATTTCCTCATGAACATCGTCTGCCAAAGATGCTGAGTGGAGATTACCAAATACACAAAGCCCTGCAGAAGAGGACTGACATAATAAGCTCCACCTGCATGCACTGAAAAGGAAACGGTGTGCGAGAAGAGCAAGAAGTGCACAACCAGCTGGGCGGCTCACCTGACTTTGTTGTTAATTGGATGAGAAAGTAGAGCTGCTCTAGCCCAGATTGAGTACACAACGGGAGATGAGGAACTGACTAACACTTGACTCAAAAAGAACTTGCAGGATTAAGCATTTTTGAATTTATGTATTTTGCTTTAAACAGGCAAAATAAAGGGTCTTGTCATAATTTGGAAATATAATTAAATGATGCAAGAAAAACAAATCAAGTTGCAGATTATACCCATGTCTTTCCAGACTTTTAAAACTTTTGGATTGAAAATGTCACCCCTTCATGATTTTTTCTTATAATAATAATTAGACACTAGTGTGAAATTTTGCCTTGATATGCTCAGAATTCCAACTATTCTATTCTATCATGGCTCAGATTTGCCCATTGACGCCACAGTGACCTTGACTACCAAAACTGAATCAATTCGTCCTTGAGTGCAAGTAAAAGTTAAGAAATTCCCGTGAAAATGGGGCAACCCAAACACATCCTGCCTCTGGCCACTGGGCAGGCAGTAAAACAATGAGAAAGGAAAAATTCAGAAATTCAGCTGGCGGGGTAGTTTGTAACCAGAACAGGTAGAGCCCTACAAGCTCAACCTGGTGTTTTGATGATTGTGAGGAAAAATGTATCAGGATTATGGGGAAATCTGCCATCCTTAAACTCCGAGGGTGCCGAGGCAAAAAACGAGCACAGTATTTAACCCAAAAACTACTACTAACCTGCACTGAAAGTTCTTGAATGGACTCAGCCCGCTTTTTTTTTGTGGTAGTAGTAGTAATTATTAGTTCACCAGAAACATTAATGGAGTGAGAATCATTTAGTCTTTCTGTCATCTCACCACTTCATGCACTTCACCATCTATCCGCTCGTCATCCCTCCCTCTCCTCTTCTCTACTCAACGACTCTTCCCGTTCTTTCTCTCACCACTTTGAATTCCCTGCCTTCCTCTCGTCCTCATCTCTCTCTTTAGGAAACTTTGCATGGTGTTCTCTAACCACTTTTCCTCCATTTACTGCCTCCTCTATTCACTCTCTTCCACTCTCACTCACTTTAACAATCTGTTTAGCTCCCTCCGCTCCCACCCCACCACCATTCACTCCCGCCATCTCTCCCATCTCTCTCCAGCTCTGGGTCTATTCTTTCTCTACCTCGTTCTATGTCCCCGGCCGGCTAACGGAGCGTGAGATTGGCTAATTAACGGCTGCCTGTCGGCCCTGCGAAGACAGCTGGGTTATTTGGTGAGAGTGGAGAGAAGGGAGGAGAGACTGAAGAGGAAATGAGAAGAGGAGTGAGGTGCATATCGTTATATTCATCGCACAACCTTATTTTAAAATACAACTTTAATGCTTCCAATGTACATTTGAAAAAAAGATGGTGCTGGACTTCTTTCCCCTCAGGTAATCCCAGGTTGTACTATGCACACAAACCGTATTCATTTGTTTAAAGTTACATCAATCTATTTTTTACCTCTCATCAGAAAGGCAGCAAGACCAATATTTTATTTAGATGTCTGTCCACCTGATCAAATAATGCCCACTGCCACCTTTCCATTTAGCTCCCAAAACCAAAACAGCAACAAAAAAATCTACTAAAAACGAACATCCTCTAAACAGACATGTTAGAAACACTAAATGTGTTTGTTGGTTTCTCATGTGTGGCACTCAGTCATGTGTTGGCACCCTAAATTGGCACTCAGTCGACAAAACCTTTAGAACCCTTCATCAGCAGGCAGTCATTTGTCCATCACCTGTCTGTCTGTGGGTTGGTGACACACAGGTGTGCCGTACTTATCACAGGTTCTTGACTAAACCTGGAGGGCTGGGCGACCGTTCTCTGCAGGTTTGTCACAGCAATCATTTTCACATCACATCCTGTCATAGTTGCTCTAGCTAGGAGGCATTTTGCAAAATGACAGAAGACAAGGACCCATTAAATAAGTCCACACATTTTTATCAGATAGAATGAACAAAAATTAAAAGTAACTGACCGATTAGCTGCATTATATGGACAAAAGTGCTGGGCCACATGACATCTAAAAGGGGCTGCTAGGATATGGAAGCTCATGCGACGAAGTTCCCAGCACACAGTCTTTGTGCTGATGTTAATGCGGTTTGAGGTTTGGGACTGTGCAATTATTGAGTCAGCAGACTCTTGGCAACTTTTACTCGTTATGCATCTCATCCCACTCTGCAACTTAACGTGGTCTGTTGCTTTGTGGCCGAGTTGCTGTGGTTTCGCTTTTTAGTAACTTACAGCTGCTGATGGGAGACCTACAAGGGAAGAAATTTCACAAACTTGGAAGTGTTGGCTTTGTATTACAGTACAATGCTCAAATTAGAATGACGCAATCTTTCACAAATGGCAGACTGCATGGCTAGGTGCTTGATTTTATACACCTGTGGTAAAGGGATGGAAAACACCTGAATTTGAATGTTAAAAGGTGTGGCCCAATTCTTTTGCAAACAGTGAGTATTCATTGGAGGTAAGTATTGACACTTGGCCTATATGGACTATATGACAATTAAGTAATATATTCTACTGCATTCAAGAATAAAACTGAATTCCAAAAGTAACTAGTCCTTTGTTTGCATTTAAAATCATTTACTGTATATGGCATTAACCATCAATGGAAAGTCTCCTATAAAGTTTATTTGGATAATTAGAACATCCTATCTCAGGGATTATTTTGTTAATTTGGCTCAGAAGCTGTGAAGGAACATTTTGCGCTTCTGCAGGAAATTTACAGTTCTTTACGCATCATTATCAAAGCCAACAAATGTGGGCAACTAATCTCAGGATTACTTGTAAATCTAGTCTAAAATCTAAATTTTTAACTTTTAACTTCTTCTTTTTTTTTTTTTAAACAGAGGAACTAAACACAATCAGATAATCATGAAAATACTGCCAGTACTGTATTTTATTCCTGTATTCAACAGGTTTTTTTTTAAAGACCGTGGGTCTCTAAAAAACTGTGAACCTGGAGAGATGGCTGGCAGACAAATGCAAGCTTCACTGTTGTGCCAACAGGATTCAGTATCAGTTTTTTTCCCCATCAGAATTATAAAGGAATTTTCACCAACATTTTCTTGGGAAAAAGCAACTACAGTTATTTTTTTGACTATATCTTTGTGCACCTCTATGAGGTCTACTTTACAGTAAACAGCAGTGACACAAACTACTTTGGAACAGGATGCTTCAAATGCAAATTTGTGTCGCTGAGCTCACCGGTTAAGTTTAGTGCCTTTAACAACCGTCTTGGCATTTTGCTAATTGTAGCCATCTACCTTGAACCTATTCTCTTTTCCTGCATGCCTGACGCCTTATTTGGAGGGTAAGAGAAGATTGTATGTGTCTGTATTAGTGAACCACTGAGGAACAAGGCTTTATCCCCCCCCCTTGGAGGAACAGAGTGATATGCTGTTACTTAAACAGTAGAATTTCAGGGTGGTAAAAACAGTGTTATCTTGTGAAAAGTGTCACAGTTTCAGAGGCGATGCTTCATAAAAGGAAAGAAAAATATCTCTTATGGTGATGTCATCTCCCCACCACTGACATCTAGTATGCTACATCTGACAAGTGCAGACTTCCACGAGTGCAATAACATGCCATTCATTCAAGGGGTAATGAAGGCTGCGTGTCCGTATGCAGAAGCACACTGAGATAATCAAAAGCAAAACAACACAGGGTCAAAAAGACAGCAAGGTAAACACACACATCAATCTTTTGTGTTACGGTAAGAAAAATCTTTTTTTAATCCTTCTATAAACTTTAATTAAGCTGACAAATGATTTTACTGTCCAATTACTGTACACTAAAGAGGGCGGTGCTCTTGTTTGAATAGCAAATTAGCTCTAAATTTAACTCTGACTAAAAGAACAAAGATCAAAGTAACCTCAACCTGGGGAAGAGGAGAACATCCAATCCTTATAATATCCTCCAAATCTGACATATTTGTCCACAATTAATTCTCTCGTCATCGTCAGGGTTGTAAAACCCCCACACACGAGGTGATGAAAGCAGTGACTGAAATTGAAATGTAATTTGAAAGCCAATAATCATGTGTGAACTCCTCCCACGCACCATCAGATTTCTAAAAAAAAAAACAATTACCTACTACTCCAGCTGCTGTGTGGCAGCATCGATGAGTGGAACTGCCAAATTAAACAAAAATATGTTAAAAGCAAAAGGAAAAAAAAAGCACCTGAAAGCTGTGATTTTCATGATATGTACAACAATACTGCCGACATATTGGCCAGTATCGGCTATTTGCCGATTTATCGGTATTTGTCCACCAGAGGGCACTCTGCAACTTCCCTGTTGGAAAACACATGTTTGGAGGGCCACAAACACAACAACCAGAGTCGGGCTTGTGACAATAAAACATTATTTTAAAACTGCATTTTATTCTTAGTAAGGACTCAAATAACTACACATAACACATGTTAGGGAAATCTGTTTAGGTTTTGAGTGTCTGTATTTTAAACACCAAATATTGGTATTGGTTGCCCGCTACCGAATGCTAACAAGCGCATTGGCACTGATTATAAAGTTCTGGAAAAATGTGTAAAGACGATGTATCAATCTGATTAAAAGAAATCTTCTCATATAGGCAATTTGCTCTGATGATGGTGGTAGATGAAGATTTGTGAATGAGAAGCATGCTAAAGAGTCACCTTTTTGGGAACACTAATGTTAAAAATCACCCCTGAATTCTTGTGTCACCAGAACAAAGTTATCCCTGCTTTCTACATGGCAATTGGTAGACTGCATAGGAAATGGTTATTTATCGCGCAGTTACTCACGAACTGAATTCCTGGTGCTCAGAATTTGTCATTGACCAAACTTCGAGAAACTTCTACAGCCAATAAAAGATAAGAGAGTAATCTGCCCTGTGAGTGCAATTGGGGAGTTGGGAAGTATCTTTGTGGCTATTAATTCCTTCCCTAAGCCTCCTATTGGGATAAAGTCTACCATTAATTAGTGGCACAATTAAAATCTGCTGTGGATGACATGATAAATGATTCCAGTCATGCTCATTTAGGACATTTTAATCAATTCTTACAGCAACATTATAAAAGATTCTCATGGTTTGTCTCTTCAAAGCATCATCTTAGCACCATTTAAGCTCGCGCAATGTCTCTCCGTAAACATGCACAGAACAACACACTTATTCCTGAGTAGTTAATAGTTTCATTAATAATAGTAATAATGGGATGAATCAGTGCAACAGTAAATATGATCACTGACTGACTAAGCAGTGAGAAACAATGTGGGATTTTGTGTGTGCAATTGTGTTTCACCATGCCCACTGTTAAAACAAGCTCCAACAGGAGAGCTGTTTTTGGACATCTCTAAGGAATGTACTGTTCTCTCTCACTCATTCACACACACGCACGTGCACACACACACACACACACACACACACTTGCTCAACCTTCTCAGTAATTTCCTGAAGTTTCCTTCTTGTGTCAGAACAATAAGCTACAGAGGCGAGGTAG
>VUQK01010771.1:0-21109 GCA_015106715.1 Bujurquina vittata | reverse complement strand
CCCTCAAACTATCAGTGTATGTTTTGACAAAAAGATAATTATTTACATTTAAAAATAAATATATATATATATATATATATATATATATATATATATATATATATATATATATATAGGTGAATGCTGTCAGTTGTGGAAATGATTAGGGTGGTGTCAAAGTGGGGTTTTTTTTGGCTCTTCGCAACGGCATTCTGTGGACAGCGTGAACAGAGGGGAGAGACTAGAGGACTTGTGAGAGGCACGGGTTCCTCCTGACCTTGCGGTTAATGAAACCCTTCCTGTGCCTTTGTCAGTCTTAACTGGGAGATTGTGTCATACTACACGCTGGGGCTGCTGCTTGGCTCCTGCAGTCTCCATCCCACTTCCCTGAGCAGCATACTGAGTTGTCAGTATCAAAAAAACCTCTGTTTTCTGAATGCATTCAGTTTGGTAGATATGTTTGTTGCACAGCAGGCAAATGCTATCCCTCCTGTCAAAACCAGGCAGAAAAGGGGGAGAAAAAAGGAAAAAGAAAGCTTGAATATCTTTGTCTATAGCCAGCCTCTGAGTGAGTTTGATTCTATTCTACAGGGGGAAAAGGAACAATAGTCATCTCTTTCAAAATGGGCCTGTTTCGGTTCTCTTAGACATTACAATGTGTGCACAAACGGAGTAATTTCTGACTGATGTGACGCTGCAATTTCTTTGAAATCCTTATGAAAATGTGGCAGCTGCCAAGTTGGGGGAAGGGGGGGGTGCTATTTTAAATAGAGGTTGCATCAAGTATTTGTCAACCTGTCCCTCATTATTTCCAGTGAACTGGAAAATAAGTTGCCAGCCAATGATGCAGAGCCTGAGATAATGCCGGGGTTTTAAAGCAAGCTATCTGAAGCAGGTCTCTCCACAACGCCTATGACTGAATCACACACTGCAAAGTGTTTTCTCATGAAGCTCCCGGGCAATTGTCGTTTTTCAAGAAGAATTGAAAGGATTGCCATAGAGAAAAAGTCATTATTTGACTGACAGTAAATGTAATCCCATTTTATTTGTTTCCACGCCTCAAAAGGCAGATTACATGTAGTTTTATACACTGAGTGGCACAGCAGATCAGTCCCTTGTAGCACCAGTGCATTAGTGTTGTATTGGTTTAAATGAAATGAGGTGCAGCATTTACTCTGTTTGTGTCTGTAAATTAAAAATGTTTACTTAAACCATTATTTTTGATTTGCTTTCTTCTCACAAAAAAGTGAAGGATATTGTAAGTTTTCTGTATGGACTTTTATTGTGTGTGGTTTTTTTTAACTTTTTTTTAATATTATTTTTATTTAAATCTTCATGCTGAAAAATCATTTGATGATAAATCTCGAATGGAAATGTTTACTTAAATGTGTACGAAGGTCTTTTAGCCACCAGGGGTATAGTTGTACATTTATAGGGTCTAGATCACTGGAATGATATATATGGCTTTAAGTGGCATTGATATATCTATATATAATATATATAAATATATATTGATATTTGTCCAGAAATAAGAAATCCATGTACTTCAGTTACTTTAAAGCTTACATTGTGTATAGCACGTATGCAAGTCCCTTTTCATCATGTTTGATGTAATTTTGTAGCAGTGGTTTGATACTAATAAATGGCAGTTGATGATGGAAATGCAGATTGTGTTTGTGTTGAACTAATCAGACCCTTAAAGCAGCGGCGCCCCGCGCTCTGAACCACCTTCAGGGAACCGCATTCATATAGAACATTTCTCGTCTTCTCAACCACTCAAAGCGATGCTTTTATGAATTCAGAGAGAATGATTTGAATGGACGTAATTTATTCATAACAACATGCTACAGACTAAAAATATCCAAGTCGTCCATTTAATTAGAAGATACTTTGTTTTTTTTCTGAGCAACTCGTGACTAGCAGCATAATACTGAGTTCTATGTGTATTTAAAAACAAAACAGACCTTTTGATTCATTACTTTTAAACATATTGGTGGATGTTTCTGCATTTTTTAATGTTTGTAAGGCAGAGTTATATTATTTACAGAAGCCTGACATTTAAATATAATTGAAAGGTGTGTGGGCTTTAGATAAACACTAAGAAATACATTAGTTTGATGCCCGTTTCATCACAGACGTGGAAACTCGGCTGTGCTTCTGCCTTCACTGTGGACAGGTGCGAGTAAGGCCTCTGGGGTCTTTACTGCAAATAACTGACCCTTCGTTAAGTCCCACCCCCTGTCGCTACACCTGTTAAGCTTTTGCACCTCATATATATCAGTAGCAGATATATTCTGAAAATATTCCAAAAGGAATAATGGCAAAGTCTGGGAATAATAGTTAGGCTACTTAGTTTTACCTTCACTGAATCCTCCAACATTTCCTCTTTTTTGATGTTATGGAAATGACCACCCTACCTCGTTTTCTTTGCTTGGGGAATAACAAGTTGGTGTGTAAATGAAATCCCACAATTCTGGGGTGAGGAAGGGCAGGCAGGTGGTAACTGAAGCTGGTCCGATCCATGAGTGGGTGGCAGATTCCCAGGTGAAGAGTGTAGGGTCTCACTGAGCCTTAAATATTGTATCCTGATGAGCCGATAAACCCAGTCCTAACCACCCCACCCCACCACACTTCCCACACCCACACCCATGCCATGACAAAACATAGTCTGCTCAAAAGTTGAAAAGAAAAAAAGTCAAACTAAAAATATTTATCTGATATGATGATAGATGGTTAAATCCGGTGGATAAATTGTTGACTTGAACAAAAATTGGTCCCACAGAATTCCTTCGGGACAGGAGTTGAGTGGAAGCTGCTCGCCACTCTAATTGCCCCCTCCCGCCCACCAACTTGTTTCCTTCACGGCAGCCCAGTGTTAAACATTACAGAGCGCCGATGAACTCCACAACACACTAATACAACACAATAATTAAAGTCCACATACTAGATTGTCAGGATAATGTCTAACACAACAATGAGCCCCATAAATTAAAGTGACCTGAGCTTGCTTCTTAATTGCAGTGTCTTTGAAATTGCCATAGCCTGTAACATTTTCTTTTACAGTGGGCTACCCTCTCACCTGAGAAGACAGCTAAGCAAAGGGCTGTTTGAGTCTGAATAGAATATTTAAATTTAAAGAGATTGAGTTTATCATCCAGAACTCCTCAGCTCAGAGATGGAACAATAAGTGACAGCAGTGGAAGACAGGACGAAGAATTAGCAAAGTATTTGTGAAATGAAAGTCAGTATAATGAGACCTGGATCTCAGGCAGCTCACCGCTTCTAGTACAGCAATTAGGACAGCTGTGACAGGCTAGATGGCCATTTGGCTGACGTTAATACCTCCAATTTCATCAGGTGATGAGGCAGCCTTTAAGAAGAAAAATCAGTGTTGTTTGATTTCAAATATATCTGTTGATGACATTCAAAAGGGTACTCTAAGAGCCTCCTACAAGCATACAGTATCCTGAAAGTGATTTGGAACAGTAAACATATTTTGACACAGTGCTGCCTGGATTAACTGCGTTATCACGTGTGACAGTTTGCAAAATATTAATCACCACAGTCCAAGCTGATCTCCTGTTTGCTGCCTGACTCCAATCAGTCTTCTTAAACATGGCTTAATAATACATTTAAAAACGCATCCAGATTCATCAGCACATCTCCACTGTGGAGAGACCGTACCCATTCGTGTTCCCTCAGAGTAGTAAGCACAAACTACCTGCAACCAACAATGGAAGGAAGGACTTTAGCGTGTACACTCTATTAAACAAAGGTTTTGAATAAAAATGAACCTCTTTGTAACAGATGGAGTCCGGACAGTAATGCCCAAAGGCTGTTGCCTTCAACCGGCAGACCCACGGGTTTCATTTGATTTTCAGCAGTGTGGAGATTGTCATGTATGTAGAGTAAGTATTCACATGCTCTTATGCATCATTTAGGATTTTTTCTGTGAATCTCTTGATGAAGAAGAGACAACTATCATAAAAGTCTTTTTTTCTGCAGACTGAGTTCAGGCACTGTACTGTGCTGTAGTTTACTTGCGTTTTCTGGGAGTTCAATACAAAATGACTGTAATTATCACCGGAAAATTGGCTCAGAATTGTATAAAAATACACACATGCGGCGGGCGGTTAAAAAAAAATGTCAGACGTGCCTTTGCCCACGAAGATAATTAAGGCAGCAATAATGGCTCCCATCAAACCCGGTTTGGTAACACTGATGTTATATAAACATCATTTCTACAAGACTGAATTGGCTTAAATAGTTACATCTGCTCTTAGCCACACACGTCAGCATGTGTGCGCTCAGGAGCATATTCTGCCTTCTTTTCCAGTTCAATTTGTCTTGATAAAATGGCAGGAGTACGAGTGCATTATTTTTATGTTCATTATGTTCATTATGTCCCCACCACAGCTATTCTATCACACCAAAGCACAGAAATATTGCACTGTTCTAACCCTACAATAAACATGCAATCAGTAAGCGCATTTATAGTCCGTAAAATCCAAACACACAGCGTCGGGGTGCCTTACATAACCATAAAGAAAGCCTGGCAGGCGCTGTCATCAAAAGTGTGCCTGGAGCCGCCTTCCTGAGATGAAAAACAAATGAAACACTTTGAGGCTGAGCTGATTCCCCTCCTATTCTGCAACTCCATCTGTCACTCCCAGCGACTTATTCCGAGCAAGAGTGCTTTCCTGCATGACCTCCATCACAGGGAGCAAGATGAACGAGTTGGGTCTGGTTTCTGTCCTCTGTCTTCTCTTTGCCAAGGCAGCGGGAGCACCGAAGCATTGAGAACACCTGCAAACTGAGAGTAATGAGGCCGCAGGCCACATAGCAGCCCATTCTTCCTGCACTAATCAATCCTGCTGGCCATTAAAGGAACCAAGGAGAACTGCAGCCAGTGAGAGGAAGTTGCATTCATACCTACTTAAACTGCTGCTTACTTCCAGGAAGTGGTCATCTGAAGCTTCATTTATGGGCCCATCAAACAGGGCTACAGACCGGTCAGTAAAACCCTGCCAACCTCTGGTTGCTAAAGAGAACTGTGTATTTGCTGATGGTTGGAGAGTGGTTCCTGGCAGTCACTAGGTCACTGGTTGCAAAGAGGTGGTGCTGCACCAAAAGCCTGATTGGGATTGTTTTGGTCAGTAGCAGATTTCCACTATTTCCCATAGCTCCACTCGGACTCTTCTGCAAACATCTCTCCGAGTGGTAATAATGCAACACAAACAGGAAATGGAGGACACTGTTCACCTTTAAAGTGAAAACTGCCCCCTTTGAAATGTGTTGACTGCAGTTTTACTACTACTTGGCTCAGTTAGACAAATCACCATCTTTCATGCAAACTATGAGTGACTGCAGTGATCTGCTAACGATCAAAGTAATCACAAAAAGGTTTCTGGTGCAGCAACCTTTTTGGGACCAATTTCACTGAGCCAGTGACAGCAGCCTCCAGCACCCACTTTCCAATTGGTTGGGGCATACACATTTTTCTATAAGAACTGGAAGCTGGCTGACCCTGTACCTGAGTGATGGAGGCCTAAAAGGGTTACTAGCTGTTAAACTCCAGATCCAAGCTTTTCCAAGGCAGTTTTATGGCAGTTTGTGAAATAGTTTCCAAACTTGTTGTGTTGATTTGTGCCCATGGAAACAAATGTAACCCATGTGAAACACGGGGCTGCTGGGTTACATGCTCCTGTTAGCTACCTGTTGTGTTCAGAAAATGCACTAAACTTACAGTGATGTTCGGGTTTGTAGAGCACTTTATAAATGAGGACTGTGTGGAAGAGAGTCTGTTTGAGTCAGGGGTAGTGGGGGTTCACCGGACCGACAAGCTGAGTCAGACACTGAGTTTTCCTCATTGGGCCGGGTGTACCAAGCTAGTCAAGCCGTTCCTTGGACTTCAGATAAGCCCTATAGATTATTGGTCCTACCTGGGTAACATTAAAGAACATTTCAGACTGGCCTTTCTCATTTTATGATAGGAAGACCTCATTTTGTTTCATTTGAGGGTGCTCTAATCCGATTCCTTTTAGTTTTCATTTTATTTCATTCCATTTCATTTACGCTTGTTCACTACAAGAGCACCATTTATGTGCAAAATCTATGTGAATGAGCATTAAAGCTATTTTTGCCAGTTGTGAAAAAGATCAGAGGACAAGCTCAGAATAATTTGTGGCACAATTTTTTTTTATTTTAAAAAAAGGCCAGTTTGTGTCTAATGTATATAAACAAACAGATCAAATTCATGACTGTTTCCACAAATTACCTTAAGAGCAGGACTGGTTTGGGATTTTCCCTCCACAGTTTCTGTACTTTTGGCTGCATGAGGGATTGTTGGAGCCAAAAACTACAAGCTGGAACTTTTCATGATTAGAGGATTGAATCCACAGCCAGGGTTGATCTGACAAGTACAACATTTACTTAAACATGTGGATTTATTAATGATTCAAGTTAGAAAGTTATAAATTAAAATATAAGTAAAGCTAAAACTTTTTATGTAGTCTTCATGGTGCAGTATGAATTAGGGGCTTCTCATTCTCTGAAACATGATTTTCTTTCCTGAACACACTGCAGCAGTAGTCCTCATCTTAATACATAAACGGTGCACACAAAAATATGTTTTGATTTTGATTTCAATGTCAATCTTACATCCATCCCACCCCTTCAATCTCATGGAGTCTCCTTTTTTGCATTTTCTATTCTCTTCCTGCCAGCCTGGAAGACAGGAGCCAGAAATGCACAGGAAAAAGACACGCTGTCGCACAGTGTATGTCCCCCTCCTCTCCAAAAGAAGAAAAAAAATTATACCGCCATGTATACCCAACCTCCACTCTCTCAAAGCAATCGCATCTAAAGAGCATTTTTCAGGAGTTTCCTGCCCAGCACAACTAGTAAGCATGGCTAATGGAAATTTAATCAGCAACAAGAGAGGACAGCAGGCATAATGCAACAGATGATAAATAGAAGAAAGATGCAAATGGTATTTATTTTAGACAGGCTGTGCTGACAAGTCTGATAATGCCTCCTCGTGCAGCTTCTCCCTGAAGCTTCCTTTTGATGGCTCTGAAGTGTTATGCACCATATTTCACAGCCTATCATTTATGGAATAAATTGTGTTATTCATAGAAAAAAAAAATTTAACCCCCTTTTTTATTTCCTCTCAAAATGTGTCTTGTCAGTGGTGCCTGAGCACCACGGCAGTAGGTCTAAATGAATAAAAAGCAATGTAATTTGCTGCAGTCATTACAAACCAACAGTATTTTAAAACTGGAGACGTTGAAGACTCCTTAACAATTCCCAGCATGTGCAAATATTTTTAGTTAAATCATTCCCTTCGCGGGTGCCTTTAGGAATGATCCAATAAGATATGAGTACTTTATAGCCTGGGCCTCCTACAAAAAGTATAAAGACTGTTTCCTTAAATGTCCACAGAGTGACATTTTTGCAATTCATCCATGTTGGAAGGACACATTTCACAGCCTTAATCAGCCTTTGCGTTGTCTTTGCAGCCTCGAGATGACATAGATTCAATATTTTCTTTTTCTCAACATGATCTCAGCAACGGCACACAGGTGCCTGATGACTCTATCTGAGAATGTGTTCAACATCCAGGACTAGCTTTGGCTCCTTGGTTGGTGACATTTCAAGTATAATTATACAGATTGAGAGGTTCGCTATTAATGTCACCTTTTTATTTTAGTATCAAATGTTCGTCACAAATGCAGCACCGAAAATTAATATTTGATGAAAGACCTGAAAGTGCCAGAACTGTTATTGAGAGTCGAGCTTAAAAATTCCTGACCTTGGAAAGAGCAATTGATAAAATGATCTTCTTCATAAGTCGATGAAATATGCAAGTATACTGAAACTCATGGAGACTTGACAATAAATGCTACCCCATTGCTCTCCTTTCACACACACATAAACAGCAAAACTAAATTTAGTATTTTACCTTTCTTTCTTTCTTTCTTTCTTTCTTTCTTTCTTTCTTTCTTTCTTTCTTTCTTTCTTTCTTTCTTTCTTTCTTGGGAGGCATTACTGCACATGCTGCTGTTTTTCCACCAATTCTGTAATGGTGTGAACTCATTGGGAGTCCAAAACATTAACAACAACAACAATATAGGGGATCTACGCACCAGAAATAGCTTCTCCAGGTCATTAACTCTACAGAAACCTTGTATGGAGAATTAGTGTTAGGAGAAAGAACTGTAAATACTCTGGCAAAGATGAATCTACTGCTGGATCATGTGTTGCAGCAAGAGCAGTCCAAGACTGCACCAAGGCTGAAAATTCCTTCCACACCATCCCACATATCCAGCACGATATCTGCATCTGGAGTAATTTGTGATATTTACTACAAAATATCAAGATAATATCTCCTAATTTTCTCATTTCATTTTATATCTATTTGTGAAAATATAATGTATTTTTTTCCTATCTTGCAGCGGTAACAAATCCTTCCAAAGATTCCTGGATTCCAGATTCAGATTGACTCCAAAAGTCAAATTACTTCTGAGTTAGGCCAAACCCTGCGTCTGGTAGAAGCTTCATGCAAATCTGTCCATAACCATTTGAGTAATCCTCCTAACAAACAGACAAACAAACCAAACCAATCACATAACCTTCTTGGTGTGGGGGAAGAAAAACAAATGCTACTATATAGTAGCATAAGTACAAAATCTAAGTACACTGAATGTGCTTTGCCATAAATATTGAACCATTACAACTTCAATGACTTGTTGTTCAGGGTGACTAAAGAGTGTTTTTCTACAGTAATGCTCATGTGACACGCCTGAACGCTGCAGAGCAGCTACTAATTGGATCTTGTGTTCTTGCATGGTGCTGTCCGTCATGTGAGAGGTTTGGGTGAAATGGCCGGAGATCAAACAGTCTGAAGATTTTCACCCAAAACCAAGTTTTTTTTTCAGTTCACTTCAAAAGTTTGTATTGTAGTACACACAGAGCAACATTTGCACTATGCAACAAAATTCATACTTTGCAGCCTCCCTGCACGCTGCTGTGTTAAGAGGAGAATAAAAGGCATATTTTCAGAATGAGGAACAATAGAATGGTATGTAAAAAAAAGGAACAGGTGGAGTGTGGGTATGTTGAACAAAGTCTCACGGCAGTTTGTGAAATACTCGCAACCTCTAATCTATTGAACATGATTTTTCATCCTTCTGGCCTCTTTTGTAGTGATGTGTGTCCTTGTACGCAAAATCAATATTTTCCTCTTTTAAAGAGCAATAAATAAATAAATAAAACCTCTGCATTTGGAGGTTGGAATGGTTGTTGGTGGAGCGACTCGTTTTACCTGTACATGCAACAGGTTTTTTAATACCTAATTAAATAATGGTTCCTTTTGGTCATCAAAATCAACTTGGGTTAGTTTTAGACATTAGAAAAAGATCCGGGTTTGGATTAGAATACAGTGGTTCCCATTTATTTTAAAGCGTGGTTGCCATGGTGATGCATATTGAAATTCATTAGTCACAAAAAGTTTTTGCAAAATTCGACAATTTGCGTCCATGAACATGAACAAATAGATTGGACTGTTACACTACATGGGCAAAAGTATTGGGCCTCTTAATCTTTGGATTCAGGTGTTTTGGGTCCCATTGCCGCAGGTGTATGACATTAGCCATATCTTTGAAAGAATAATCCCCCCTCCACCTAACTTTACACTCAGCTCGATGCGGTCAGACAAGTATCGTCCTCCTGAAAGTTGCCAAACCCTGGCTCGTCATCGGATTGCCAGACCAGCTGCTCTAGAATCCAGTGGCAGTGTGCTTGAGACATTTGCATTGTGCCTGGAATTGTAAGGCCTTGATATATCTACTCAGTCATGGAAACCCCTCTGAAGACCACATGAAGTCTGGAGGTCTGCAGCCAGTGACTGACTGTGGTGACCTCTGCACACTATGCTCCTCAGCATTCACGTTCTGTCATTTTACATGGAATACCACTTTGTGTTGCTTTGTTGAGTTGCTGTTGTTCCCAATGGCTTCTGTTCTGTTATAATACCACTAACAGTTGACAGAGGAAATGAAGTCCTGGATGGTAAGATGTGATGTCATGTCATGAACTGCACTACGCCAAGTAGAAAACACTGGCAGAGTGACACAGTGGGGCTTTACAGTGAAGTATCTGTGGCACTGAGTGCTGTATCAACATGTTTGGGGGCCTTTAGTGAGCGTGTGTTGTTTCGATTTTCTCAGTCAGTGTTGAGTATAATCTTTTAATAGCTTACAAGAGTATTCAACATTTCTAGTAAAAAGTGATTTGGCTACTTGTTACTGTTTAAATGTCACCACATTCCCCTGTTGCTTCTGTTGAAACAAAAAGAGAATCCTCTTTTTCTGGCTCCCTCTGACTCCTTGGCCTACAGCTGCCTGTGATAGAAGAGGACAGATATTACATTGTGAAGTATTTGCATTATTTTGTGCTGAGGTGAAAAAAGTAGCTGTCAACTGCTAACAAGCTCTGCTTCACATTTTTTGAGAAGAACCTGCAGGTTAAGTACCGCACCACAACACTGATGCAGAGGCCAGCTGAGAAGAGCGATACCAGTGATACAGCTCAGAAACCACAACCGCCAGCTATTAATTTGGCCCAAGTTATTGTGCAAGATATTGCTTTGGTTATGTGGTGGAAGAGAAGCTGTGAGTATCAGCTTGCTATGCAATGAGGTGAAGTCAATACATTCAGAGGTAGGTGCACAGTAGATTAGACACTTTCTGGACAATACAGCCAATATAACTAATAAACTGTAATATAACCATTTTCAAGCTGGAAATTGGCTGTAATCTTGTAAGTTACTTTTAAAAGTACAGGTACCCAACACTGCTGGAAATTTTGTGCTTAATAAATAAATCCAGGGTGCCCCCTTTTGTTTTCATAGCTGTTCACTGTTGACCAAAATCACACATTATTCATCTCAAGAACAGGATGTCAGAAAGACACCTTTATCTATCCAGAGGAAGTAAAAAAGTAATCTTGTTAAATAATTGAGATGGAGTGGTCTGGCAGAAATCGCCTCCTCCTGAATGTCAGCAAGACAAAAGAGATGGTGGTTGACTTCCAGAGGGAAAAACCACTGCAAATATGCCCATTAACATCATGGGTGAGGAGGTTGAAACGGTGCTCAGCTACATGTACTTGGGTGGTCACTTTGAATGAGAGGCTGGAGCCAGAGATGCCAGCAGGATCAACAAACTAATCCACAAAGCTGGAACCATCATTGGCCAGAATCTGGTGGTGTTTGAGTCAGTGAGGGGCAGGAGGTCACTGAACCAACTGCTCTCCATCATGGAGAACCCATCACACCTGCTCCATTCCCCACCACAGAGGCAGCAGAGCCCGTTCTCCCTCAGACTTATGCACCCTCACTGCCATAAAGAGTGCTTCAGGAAATAGTTCTTACAATTCTGTTTGAATTTTGCAACTGCTCTCCTTTTCTGACAGGTAAACACACCTGTGAGGACATGAGAGTCGGCGTTCATTTCTTTGTCAAACCCTCTCGCTGCTTTTTCTCACATTTATGATACATTTCAGTTCATTAAGGAACGACTGTAATCGCTCATCTGCCTATTCGGTGGCAAGTCTATTCTCGACATCACTTCCACTTTCAAACTCAACGGTGATGTCATTGCTCCAGTCCAATCATCTTCTTGCACACCTTCTGTGAGCCAATCAGCCTCCAGTCTGCGTGATTTAAATCTCATCGCTTTTCTCTCATTCTGCCTTTCAGACTCTCATTCGTGCAGCCCACCTCTGCCCCCACCGACTACTTGATACAATTCTCTTTTGCACAATCTCAGTCTTAATTTTTATTTTTCTCTAACTTCATCTTTTTAATACATTTTATTGTATATACAATTGTATGTAAAACTTTCATCTCCTCAGATTATAAGGCTTTCAGTATAGGCCTGTGGTAACAGTGTTGTTTTATTGTATTTTTTTTTTAAATCTATTTTTATTCTTTTTAATCAGGGGGTCTGGCCTTTTCTCTTTCAATATGGGCTTCACACTTTAAAAAAAGATGCTATGGTCTGGGTAATTCAAAAAGTTCAATTAATGCACTAATTTCCAAAGTTCATGCATAATCATGTTAAATAATGAAGATCTCATCATCAGTATTATAGTATATGGAATAACATTACTGTCATAAGGTCAGGCTGTTCTGTGAGTTCAGTTTTAACAAGTTAGTAAAGAGGCATTAGGGGGAACTTCTAGCTGGTTTCTTGCTTATTTGGATGGTGCTTCCCGTCCATGATAGGGCATCACTGATCTAAGAGTTTATATGTTTTAAAGGAGTCCCTTACTAAACCTCATACCTGTCTAGAATGCGTACAATAGCTGGTGCAGTCAGTGGTGTTCTCATTCTCCCTAGGTCCACAATCATCTCCTTGAATTTGCTGATATGTTGGATGGGTTTTTACAACCAGCCTTACCAGCTGCTTCCTGTACAAAGTGTCATGACCACTCATTATCAGGACTGTGGCAGCCGTATTGTCAGCTGACTCACTGACAGGCTTTCTCTAACCAGAGGTGATTTTGTCATGGATAAAAAAAATCTGTAGGCTCAGCAAACAATCCTAAAAAGCTTATGACAAGTAACTCTGAGGAGAGCGGCCCGGCACTGATCTACTTGTTAAGAAGTCTACGATGCAGCCGCAGAAGGTGGGGGTCAGGTTTAATATTATTGAGTATTTTTCTGTACTTGATTCATTTCTACTGTATAATTTACACACGAAAGGCCTTTGTTGTTCACCCTGATGCTCTTACACCAGTCAGTAGTTATTCTGCCCTCAGGCTCAGGTGCATCTGTGCCACAGAGTAACATAGCCTGTCATTAGCACTAATACAGCTGTCAAGGGATCTGCAGAGCTGTGGGCCGTCCTCGAGTGAAGCTGAGTCAGTTCGCTTGTCGCTCTCTTAAGTTTCTTGTTTTTCTTCAAATGCTTGACTCTGGCTGATACCTCGCTGTCAGGACAACTGTACCGCTGTACACAGCAGCATCCCTGCAGAGGCATCGCTAATCAGATCTTGTTTTGGTCTTCAACAGCTAACAGTTGGGCTTCACCGACTAGCTTCAGAAATGTCAATACTGTAACACATCTTCCACGAACTGGCAGCTCATGAGAGGAAGTCATTAGACGAGTCCTGGCATTTCATGCACACACTTCTATGCTTCGTATAATGCCATCCTGAATTGCAAGAGCGCTGCAAGAGCCCCATTTAGTCTCGAAATTGTTATACGTTCATGTGTAATGTCTTTAAGTCTGTAGTGCGCCCTCATAGCACTCCCCACAGAGAGTCTGTTAAGAAAATGGAAACATTCATTTGGCAAAAGCTCCCAGCGATATACTGCAAGAGATTCTTTTGACATTGATGTATAATCTCTCATAAACACCTAAAATGTAAAAATAATAAAACACCATCCTCACAGTCCCAGAGATATGTACCAAGTCTTCAGCGAGCACCCACATTTCGAAATTAAGATGAGCTAAATGCAATCTATTGAGCATATTGCTGTGAGGAAAAAAACATGACAGAGAGGGAGCTTGCAGCACGATGTCCTGCTGAGATAACACAAGTTTCCCTGCCACGATTTTTTTTTCCCTTCCTCGAAACAGCAACATGGCAAAAACAAAACAACCACAAGAACTGTATTTTAGAAAGACAAATACAAGTAAACATGCGAGTCAAATTCAAACTGAGCAGCTCCATGGCCCCAAAGCTCTTTGTTTAGCTTCATCTTTCGGTGCCCTACTTTAAGTGAAAGTAAAAAAGTTCAAACTTGTGATATCAAAGAACACTGACCACGCCAGGCTCACAGGGAAATGATGCCGATAATTGTGTTTGTTGAATGATTAAGAGGGTTTCAGAGAACAACTAGCGCGTCTGTGCTTTTTAGCTTCCTGTTGATTAGAAAGCCATCCATTTTAATGGCTTTTCTTCTCCCTTTGTTAACAAGGGACCTCTCTGTACAAGAAAATGGCACCCAAATAAATGGCATGCTATTAAAAGGGGAATAATGGCTCAAAGTGGCAAAACAAAGAAAGGAGGGGAAAAAAACATGGGTGGCATATAAATGTTTGAGATATGGAGATGCGCAGTCTTCTCAGTGTGCTGCTCACATTAAGTGTTTTTCCCAAAAAAAATGAGTCAAAACTAGTATCATCTGGCAGCTGGTTCTTTTTTTCACAGCTATTATGCTGCACAAGTACCGCAGGCCTTTTTTTTAAGGTAGTTCATTAGAATTTCATTCACATGTTAGCCATCCCCAAGTGCAACAGAAACCAGCTGTATCACGATACGTCCAAGTTTTAATGTTTCACGTTGCGATTGTGTTATTCTGCTATATTCTGTATATGCAGATTATTAATTGCGTGTCCTCCAGGAGCAAGCATCTGCCTTTCAGTGCGGGAACGTCAAGTCTAAGTGGGCAAGACTTTTTTAATTCCAAGCGCCAGTCGCTGTTTACAAGTGCAGATAAAATGAAAATGCTAATAAAAAAAACCAAAGCTGATGATATTTGAGGTTGCACTTTTGCTGATGTGTTTCCCATTTTGCTCTCCACATGTGCTGTTCACCACCCTGCTGCCAGAGCCTGCTCAAATGTGATGAGTTGTACTCCAAATCAGACTGCAAGTGTAAAGCGAGCCACTTACCGGCCAATTCTGTGTATTTATAAAGCCGCCACCTGGGATTCGTGGTCTGTCTCTCTGTTTTTGCCATGTCTAAGAGGAAGGACTGCTGGATGTTAAAGCTATAAATATTAGACTCTATAAATAACGGTGACTTTACCTGACATCTGTTGACATCCATAGTGCTCAACAAAAATGTCAAACAGAGAAAATAAACTGCTAGAATAAGAATTAGAACCAAAAAGTGCCCAAGGTTGCTACTGTTTTAGGACGATGACTTGAGTCAACATTTAAATCTGCCCTCACTTCAGACACTCCTTTCCATCAAACTTTGAAGATCATGACTTGCAGAAGAACACACTTGTGTTTGCATGTAGGGGGTTGTAATAAATACATTTTAATTACATTTTTAATGCAATTGTAAATCATCATTTTATTTCAAAAAGTGCTTCATTTACAACAAAAATAGGAAAATATCAAATCAATCCCTGGACAGACTGACCTTGAACACTTTGTGTGTTTTTTTTTTTTTTCATTTTGGCAAAGCAGCTGAAGGGCCAGCACTTTATCTGCACAAACCTGCTTTTATCAGAGAAAGATCACAAATGCATCTCTCAGTGTAAGAGCTGTCCTTGTCACATGCAGGAAAACCATTTAATAAAAGAAGGATATGAAAGATTACTCACAGTAGATGATCCATACTATACCTGAGTGCCTGTGACCCCCAAAGTCTAATTGGGTTGACTAACATCACTGATGTGTGCCGTTCCCAGGTGTGGTTAAGCATACTGTGATGTGACTTGCTTGAAGAGCTGGGCCTGGGCACGGTTCAGTAGGACTCTGGCACAATAAGGATGTGGTGTGATCGCTATCCGCTCCAGAGCACATAAATCAGTCCCATCCTCAATTACAACTACCTCTGTGAAAATCGCTGTGTTAGGCCTCAGTCACACAGGTCTAGAGACTGGTCAGCAGCCCCCTGGCAACCTCTGGTTGCTAGGGGAAATGTGTCTCCCCTGCCCAGCTGGCGAGTGGTTAGTGGAAGTTGGTGATTGTTTCGGTCTCATATTTGCATGAAAAGCACCGACTTGTCCGGTACTTGCTGTAGTGAAACTGTGAAAAGTGCTGCACAAACCAGAAACAAAGGCTCCAAAGTAAAAGTTGCACTGTGCGAAGCATGTTTGTACCACCAATAAGACACATGTTGGCAAGTGTCTGCAGATAAGTCGGCTTCTGCCGTACAAACTACAGGCGACCACAGCAATCTGCTGGTGAAGTTTTCGGTGCAGCACTGGATGCTTCGTTGTGACCAATTTTACCTAGCGGCTACCAGCGACCTCTCTGGCGACCTGCGGATGCCTAACCAAATATCATGAAGTCAAAAAAAACATGAATCGCAGATTTATGAGTCTCAGTTAAGGCTCCATGGCTCCACTGTGATTCCATCAGCGGGTAATGATAATGGATAATGATCCATCAGCGGGTTGATAATGTCTGAAACGGGTGAACCTAAAGTTTAAGAACAGTTTGCAGTTGTTTTTCAAACACTGCTTCAAGTGTAGCCTTAAAGATCCCTTTTCATCATGAAGCTGTCTGCTTTTCAAACACACAGACCCCACACCGACTCAGCTGTGTTTCTCTTTGTTAAAGCTGAATTCTTTCTTCAGAATGCTAACTGGCATTTCGTGGGCAGCATATGATCCCGTGTAACCGTGTGAAGCTGAAAGGTTTCCTGCTACCTTTACAGACACAAAAACAATCCCACGTGGGAATAGCGTGTCCTCCTCCTTCTGTCGCTTCCATCTCAGAACTCGGCCAGCTCTCCCTCAGGAGAAACTTGAACAGAAAAACAAGGCGATTAGAGAAGCAACCTGCAATACAAAATGACTCATCATGCTGTTTACCTCCAGACATGAGCTTTTATACCAGCTGAGACGCTCTGCTGTCTTCTACACATGAACTCTCTTACTTTGTCATGCAACTTGACATTTCCAAGTAATTACAGGTGTTTCTCATTACTGGGTGTCTGACTTGAGGCTTTTTTTTCCCTTCTCTGCACTGGCAAATGTTCAAAGATAAAGAATCCTCTTATTACTTTGTGACTTTCATGTAAGACCCACATGAATATGCTTGCCTTTAAACTTTCCACACGGACATATGGCTATCTTTAGTGCCTGTGTGCAGTGTTAATAACACTCATGTCTCACAACACTGAGAGCAGTTTTTTGACATGCACATCTCGCCTGATGCAGATTACGCACGGTGAATTACAGCTTAACCTATCCTTTCTTCGATCTCTGTTCAGGCTACATACTGTTTCATGTTTTGATCTTTCTTCTTAAGATGCACTGATAACACTGAAATATAAGATGCTAGCAACGCATCTGTAGATGTAAAACTCCCCCTACAGCCCTCCACCTCCTCCAAAGTTCATATCTCCAGCATCACCACATCAAGTGTCTTTGCTGAAATGTCACAGATATGACAGGTGATAATTTACAATGGCTGCTGCAGGGCGGAGGACAGGGTGCTGGCGCAATCTCCATCCATTAAGTCTGTGTGTGTGTGTGCATCCCTTTATAGCTCAGATAAGCAAGAGGATGTTGGTTTTAGTGCTGTCTTGGTACATGGCGTGCATCTAATCTCAGCTTGACAGCCTGTTATGAACTCTCTCCAAACACGTCACTGACAAGTGTCTTAAGCTGCCTGTGTCTCCTTGAACTAAGGATGAATGACTGTTTCCGCTTGAAAGCTTAACAATATAAATGATTTATACCGCCCAAAAGTCCTCTTGGTGATTCATGACCTGCTGCATATATAGCTGTTGCTGGCATTAAATGCATAAACAGCTGAGCTAATGCGGTGCAGCTCAGTGTGGGACCATGCGTCCTCGCATCTGCTTGTTCTGCAGCTGAAGAAAGAGTTTTCGCTGCCATTTAAGGGTGTGACATCATTCTCCGCGGCCAGCGGTGGTAACCCAACTCCTCGAGCCGGCTGTGCATCCGCGAGCCTGCTGTCAGCTTTTATAACGTGCACACTGCTTGAAGTCTGTGGTGTGCAAGTGTGCAATTGCATAGAGAAATTGTTCAGATTGATATTTTCCAGTCATTAGGGCAGAGCTATAAGACACAATCAAAAACTGACAGAGCAACAAATATTATGTCAGATTTAGTCTCCTCGTGTTGTTTATTTCCCATGAAATGAAAAAAAAATTGCCTGTGCAACGACTAGATTGCAGAAGCTGGAGGTGCAGGTGAAATGAAGGCTCACATTTAGCAAATGTTACTCACTAACCTCCAAAAAAAACAGACCACTGCTTAACATTCTGTTTTTTTTAAATAAAATACCATTTTAAGGTCAACTCAATTAGCCTACATCCTCTTCCCAAATTGAAAGCCAATTTGCATTCACTTTTCGAATACATTGAAATTAGTCAGCTGTGGAGAATTTATAATATGGTTGTAGGTGCCAAAGCTTAGATATTGCTTAATTACAACATAATTGATGGCTAATGTTTCATAGCAGGCAGATGAGTTGTTTTCCACGGTGCAGCAGCATGAATAGGAGAAGTAAAACTTGACTACGGTTGAGCTGCTAAAGTTATTATTTCATTAGACCTTGGGATACACGTTTGGCGTTCTGATTTTGCCACACAGCTATCAGCCTGGAAAATCATACAGAGACTGTGTTTACATGGTAATCGGCATTCAAGGTGCACGGGTCATGATCAAGAGAATTAATCTAATTACCACTATCATTATTTTATTATCTGATAAATTGGCTGTCTTAGCAAAGGCTCCCTAAGGATGCGCAGGTGGAAAGTGGCAAAGTCTCTGTATGGAAGCGGTTCTGCTGGAATGATCAAATTAAAATTACGTGCCAATCATGTACATACAAGGGCAAAAGTCATATGAAAATAGAGGTACAGTGCAAATTCTGAATAGCTTTAATGACCCTGCAGTGCTTTTAAAAACACACAAAGACATTTTTTTAAAGCGGAAAGGAAATTTGAATGGCTGTTAGTGATCAGCCACAACACTGCTTGTGAGCATTTTGCTGAAATGTAATTGCAAGAAAACAACTTACTTCCCACCAGCAAATATCAAACCCAGCAACAGGAAGTGAACTCGGTTCCATTTACAGTGCAGCGTTTGAAACTGTGAAGTAATCTTCAGGAGGTACAGCTGGTTGTAGCCTGATGGAGCAAACTCAAGTAGATCAGAGAGAGCCTTTTTCTTTGTGCATTTCTCTCTCTCGTGTATGCGTGTGTGTGCGTGCGTGTGTGCGTGTGCGTGTGTGTGTGTGTGTGTAAAAACAAGCCTGGCTTCAAATACCTCAGCACTGTTGACACATTAATATTATTACATCTATGTGACTCAGAAACAAAAGAGGAAATAAAAGGAAATTAAATCAGGTATTGTGATCTGAGTCCCATCATATCAAATGGTAAATGATTGTAGTAAACAATCAGTTTTTAAGCTCATGATTAAATAAATGAAAGGTCATTACTTCTGTCCTCTGTATTCAGTTTTTTAAATAGCAGCAATGCTTTGGTAGTTCCCAAATGAAAGGGTCTTTTTTTTTCTTTTTCTTTGTTTCTCTTTTTCGAGGCACAGCTCTAACATTAAGTTGTACAGGCAATGAATGCAATTACACAGGAATTTTAAATCAGCTATAAATGTAATAACTACACTACAGTTAATTATTTACACACTCCAGAAAATTAAACTGTTATATTTATACATGCACATCATTTATTCCACTTCAAACACAAATAAGCCAAATGTTTTCAGACAAGACACTCCAAGTGAATACAGTGCATGACAGGGTGGAGCGGATTACTTAAATCAAGACAATGATTTTGTTTGTTTGTTTATTTGTTTGTTTTGGACTACAAGTGCATACATATGCAAATCAGATATTACTCACCTAAACGTGCTTATTTGCACATTTCCAACACACAGAGTGCAGCAAACTAAACAGTTAGATTTGTGCACCTTTTCTCTTTACCAGTCTATTAGATTGAGATCTGGTGACTGTGGAGAATATTTGAGTACAGTCATATTCAAGAAAGCAGTTTGAGATGATTTGAGCTTTGTGACATGGTGTTTTATCCTGCTGAAACAGCCATTAGAAGATGGGTACACTGTGGTCATACAGTAAAAGCATGGTCAGCAACAACACTCAGGTCGGCTGTGACATCAAAACGATGCTCAACTGGTGCTAAAGGGCCCAAAGTGTGCCAAGAAAACCATTACAGCACCACTAGCCTGAAGTACTGATAAAAGGCAAGATGGATCCATGCTTTCATGTTGTTTATGCCAAATTCTGACCCTACAATATGAATGTTACAGCCGAAATTAAGACTCATCTGAGCAGGCAACAATTTTTCGTCTATTGTCTGATTTAATTGCTTGTGAAAACTGCAGCCTCTGTTTCCTGTTCTTAGCTGACAGGAGTGGCACCCATTGTGGTCTTCTGCTGCTGTAACCCGCTAAAGAATTCAGAGATGCTTTTATGCATATTGTGGCTGTAATGAGTGCTTGTTTGAGCTACTGTTGCCTTCCTATCAGCTTGAACCAGACTGTTGAGTCTCATATGATCTCTGATGTCAACAATAATTTTTTGTCTAGAGAAAGGCTTTTCACTATATATTTTCTTATTTTTGGCCATTTCTTGTAAACCCTAGAGATGGTTGTGTGAGAAAAAATCCCAGTAAAGCACCAAAGTCATTTGAATCACCTTTCTTCCTTTGCTCAGTTTGAACTTCAGCAGGCTGTCTTGACATTTTTTCTGCATGCTTAAATGTATTGCGTCGTTGCCATGTTATCAGCTGATTAGAAATTACAGATCAATTTAACAGGTGTACCTAACAAAGTGGCCAGCGGGCACATAAATCTCCCTATTAGCTCCTTAGTTCAGTAAAATATAATATTGTTCCTTTCTTATACTCCACAATGTTTGCTTTTTTTTCTACTACTGGATGTGACAGAATCTTCAGAAAACATCTGTTATTTCCTCATGTTCAGACTTTAATGTAGCAACTTTTTGGCTGCTGTGAAAGGATCCAGGAACAATTACTTTGTCTTTCCTCCCGTCCTTGTTGAGTCCACATTGACTATCGTGAGCGTTTGCGATAAATCCTTGCTTGTCAACTCCCTACAGAAGTAAATGCCCTATAACAAAGGAAACAAAAAGGAAGCTAGACAGTTTGTTGCTTCCTAGTGTGTCACATAAATGTGTACCATCACTCAGGCTCTCCATTTGCTTCATGAAAAAGTTGCTGGAGGAAGATGCAGTGAAGATTGCTTCTGTGCTTATATGAAGAAATTGATAAATATATTGATACATTGCAATGCCAGACTGCAGGACATGAAAAGACTCATTCGAAAGTTACAGTATATGCATGCACGTGTGTATATATATATATGTGTGTGTGTATATATATATATATATATATATGTGTG
>VUQK01010769.1:0-13324 GCA_015106715.1 Bujurquina vittata | reverse complement strand
CGGACTTGAAGAAAGTATAACAGGGATGACCACTCAACCACGGTCTCAACCATGTGTCTTGTTCTGTGATAGCTCTGTTGACCCGTCCAGGGTATACCCCCCCATGTATTTCCAATCTTATTCATATAATTAAATTGACTTTGTCTTTTCGAATGCCTTACAAGGATTAAGGATATCAGTTTTTGCTCGCCTCGCTAACAGTCTAAAGAGGATTTGGTACATTTAATTCTGTTTTCAGTGGAGACACAATTTTAGTTTTATTATCATTCATTATTTTAAATGTGAAACAAACTCTGCCCTCGCTCGCGGCCACACCAGGAGCGGCCAAGCGTGACGTCACTCCAGGGGCGGGGCTGCGCTTTTTTCTGGTTTATTTGCACAATAACTCACTTCCTCGGCAGCTGCCATTACTGTGGTGAATGAGGAAAGAAGAGTGGGAGAAAGAGGCACAGTGGGCAAGAACGAGAGGCAGGGTGGTCTCAAGAAACAAGAAAGCTGCCTCTGGAGTATATAGTGAAGGGCCCTCGTAGCGGGAGCAAGCAAGCTAGGTTATGGCTCAGTCGGCTACAAACGGTGTGGACCAGGATCTGGCCAGCAAGAGGCTGCACTCAAGGTAGGGAAGCCTCGGGAGTACATCAGTAAACAGGGGGGTCAGCCCTGGCTGTAGCACGTTGAATGCCGGAAAAATAGAAAAGTAAGACGATTGAGAGAGGGAGAATAGCTCAGGCTGCCAGCTCACAGCTTTGCTTACTAAGGAGGAGCTGGGCAGGGGGAGCTTGACCATCCAGCTTTCACAGATTTAAAGAGCTCAAGACCCAGCCACAGCTGCAGCCAGAGCCCAGTTCCAAGCCTCATTCCTGGCTCGGGTCATCGAGCGGCTGTGGCTGGAATGTACAGACTGAGAGGAGCCTCATAAGATGCAGACTGAGTATTAACAAGGGGAGTCTGGCTAAAGGCTGGACAAACTGACAGTGCGCATGGTTTTAAACGTGCCATGTGGGTGCAGAACTTCACCTTGAAGGGTGATGACTTAAACGTAAATGCACACAGGCGCTAACGGCTTTCAAAGCGTTACTAGTTTCACCCCCATATTTACATACATATTTTCACAGCCACGTCTCATTTGCAAGTTTTCTATCTTCTCTCCATCAACAATGTACATGTATAATAGCACGCTTTGCTTCTCTTATAACACTGATAATCACCATAACATTTGACTTTGTCCTCCAGGACCAGACAGTGAGAGTAATATTTGGTTTTGCACAATGAAGGATTCAATAATATTTTTGAACTTTGGTTAATTTTGACAAAACCTAAGCAGTTGTTACAAATAGCTCAAAAATATTTTATGTTGTATGTGATTAGGGTTGAAGCCATTATTTATATGCACATTATCTCAAAAGATCAGCTTGGTTATGAGAAATATGTATCACCATCCCGTCAACTAGCTGATCAAGTGATTCCACCACGTATCCTATTATTTTGACATTTAATGGTTGCAAAGTGGGGCATTTTCTCTTTTGTCAAGTCATGCATTGAACAAAACCTGTGAATATTATGTATAAAATTTTGAAAATTACTAATCACTATTTCAGTGATTTGGACGCTGATACAAAGGTAGTCACTCACCCATCCAAATCATTGAATTCCAGTGTTCCAATCACTGCCATGGCCATAGGTGTATAACCAAGCACCTAGACATGCATCCTATCATAGCCTGATGCTACCTGTGCAAGAATTTTAGTCATGAAATTTCCTTGTTACTAAATGTTCCACAGTCAAATGTTAGTGTTAGTATAACAAAGTGAAAGTGATTGGGATCGACAGCAACTCAGCCATGAAGTGGTAGGCCACTTGACGGAGCAGGGTCAGTGGATGCTGAAGCTCATAGTGTGCAGAGGTCGGCAACTTTCATCAGAGGCAATCACTACAGACCTCCAAATTTCATGTGGCTAAAGATGAGTGCACAGAGATCTTTGAAGCCTTACAAGTCAAGTGCATTGCAAAGCGTCGGGTGGTGGTCGTGTAAAGCTTGACATATTAAACGCCATGGATTAAGAATGGGATGTCACTCAAGTTCATATGCATGTGAAGGCAGATGAGCAAATACCTTTGGTAAAGTGGTATACATCACTATGGATTGTACATAGATATTAGAAAAATTCTGCATTAAATGAGTTCTTGGCAACAAAAAACTGGACTGGCACGTTGATATATAATTAATCACGCTGATATTCTGTGTTTATTCCTTGATATTTTGTCTTTTTGGGAACATATATATAATTTAAGTGACTGTAAGATATGAAAACAATGTTTAAACTTGAATTTTAAAGAACAAACTTAATGTTTTTGTGTTTAAAGTAAAACCACATTGCTTGTTTTCACTCCTTTTCCTGCTCCTAATGTCCTAAGTTGCTGTGAATGTCAGTTTAACTGTAACAGTGACATTCACAAACCCTGCAAGGTTATCATATGCCCGCCAACATAAACACGAGAAACACAGACAGACACACAGGGCAAGTAGGAGTGCTCTCAATGCTGTGATAGCTTTTCCTCTATTTTACAAACGGATAAGTTCAGTGCAGGACCTTTGTACAATGAAGGTTTGTGTGTGTGTGTGTGGGGGGGTGTCTTTAGATTGCAAAAAAATTGGGTGAGCTCAAAGGGGATGTTATTTTTAGGATTTGTTTGCTAACCGACATGTCCTGTAATATCCTTATTATTATTTTTTTACCAAAATGAGAACGTCAGGCTTCGGTGAGCAACTCTAGTAGAAGTATTTCAAAGCCTAGCACTGCGATTTTTATATCTTTTTGTTGACAAAAACATTAATCATTATTCAGTATGCAGTATTCAGTTACACTAACAGAATTTGCCATAAAACATAATCCCTAGAAATCATGAAAGGATAGCTCTGTGAAAGGATACATACAAGACCCTAGACATAGATGTGTTTTTAAATGCAGGTATAAATTGAACTGTCAAAATTTGCAGCTAAGCTTTGCAATTATTAACAGTTTAAATAAAAATGTTTGGCAGCTGTGACTGTGCTTAGGACTCCAGGACCTGTTGCTGTGTAACAAGCGATTTAACTGTAAAATTGTGACTTTATATTACATGACCTGTCTGAGTTGTAGAAAGTAAGTTATAGAAAGGTTTTTACTCTGAAGTCTTAAATTTATCCTCTTGTTCAATATTAATCATAATTATGGATTTGAAAAAGTTACTACAATTTTACAGATTTTGGAGTGGCCTAGACAAAGTCTGGACTTTGAGTTTGGAGGTTATAATGCTTTGGCCTTTAACGGTCTGTTCATGTTAAAAAAGCCTCCAGTGTGGCCAAAAAAAACCCCAATTCTTCAAAGAAATGGGAGGCCAAAATTCCTCCCTAGTAATGTGAAAAACTCATTTCTAGCAATTGCAAACACTTGATTGCATTTCTTGCTCCCATGGGTGGTACAACCAGTTATTAGATTTAGGGGTCAATCACTTTTTCACACAGGACCAGGTAGATTTGAATACCCTTTTCCCCTTAATAAATGAAATCACAATTTCAAAACGGCATTTTGTATTTACTTGAATTGCCTTTATCTAATATTATTTGATCTGAAACCTTTTTTTTGCACAATGCAAGTGTCTGAAGGTTGGTTATTGTAGTTGGTAACCTCGTACAGACCTCAGGGACCCACAGGGAAATGGGGAAGCGGAGAACACCATAATTCATTTTAGAATTTCAACTACAGTAATTGAAGTTAGGCTTCATCTTAAATTGATTATCATCATTAATGACAATTGCTCTGTTTCGATGGCCCCTTTCATCGCTTGGTTCCTTTCGTATGGCGTGCAGTGTGTGTGTATGTAACACTGTTCAATTTCGCTCTAGAAAATAGAATCATGGAGAGTAAAAATGGAGCTTTACAAGAGCATTAGACAAAAGAGAGGAGGAGAGCACCCTGCTTTAACTGAATGTGACATGCACTGAGGAAGGAAAGCATTCCTAGAGAGTTTCTCTTTGGTTTCCCTGACAACTAGCCGTGGCACTATGTAATTATGGCTGGATTACTGAGTGCATGGTTTCTTAGCTAAACCAAGATTCATGGTGATAGGAATATAGACCCTCAAAATGAAATAAGGCTCAATTAATTAAATGAAATCAGGTAAAACAAAAATCTAACTGATTTTAATGATGTGATAAAATCCAAATAAATGAGAACACAGTATAAGCACCTCTTACATCAGTGGCCTTTAATTGGTTGAAATGTAATATTCAAGTTGCCATTAAATACTACTCCAAACTGGCCTGCACCTTCATGGGTTTTATTGGTTCCCCAACTATATGCCTGATAAGGATCTCAGGTATGGGTGTAGCATTGCTTTGTTTTTGAACTCTGACCTCCATGTTGTACTGGGAGAGCAGCAGCAAGAGCCAACACAGGATAGAAAAAGCATCAAAGACAACAGATATAACAATGACGAAGTCAGATGCAGCTTGGATGTGGACACATTCTGGATGTACAGAAGTATTATCAGCTGAGGTATCATCTGGTGTGGGCATACACTGAGATCAGATGATCTGCTGCGATTGCAGCTGAGCAATTACCTGAAGTGCTCAATTTGGCCACTGAGGCTTAGTTTCTTTGTGTTCATCAAACAGTGACATCTAAAACTGAGCAGACCCAGTTGAATTTGAAGCTAGTAGTAAATGTTGAACACTTACTTTTACTGAATGTCATGCAATGAGGAAAAGGGAGAAGATGCCAACACCAGATGAGTCTATGCAGAGGTTGGCAGAACTATGAAAAGAAGAAAATGGCATATTGGCAGCATAATAGCTACTGTGTATGTGTTATGAGCAATTACAGCCTGTTAGGTATTGCATTTTTTTTTCACAGAGGCATTATCTTTGCACAAATCAATATGCTGTGTTTAAATAGCAAATTCAAAGTGGACCACTCATAGTTGTTACAGTGTGCAGCAGTGTGTAGTTGCATTCCTGGTCAGGTGCACATAATGCTACTGCTTAGGCTATGACATAAGGTCTGCAGCTGCAGTGTACATTTATTGTAGACATATAAATCAAGCTTAACAGTGCTGTGCTTGAGTTGAATAGCTACATCTGAACTAGTGTGTTGTCCCAGTCTTTGTAGACATTCCTTATGCTTCACAGGAGTTTCTTGTGTAAGTCATACTCAGTTTATGTGTTGAAGGTCACTGGGTATTTGCCATTTATTTCACCATTGCATAAACTTGCTAAAGTTTTGGATGTCCAGCTTTACGCCTCAACTCTGTCATCTTTAAATTAGGTTATACTGCGCATGACATTTTCTATAGTAATAGAACATTATTTCACATTTCTATGCATTATAATTCATTATTTTTCAAATGTTTATTATTTACATTGTCCTCTCAGTGGAAAACAGTATAAACCTTAAACTTAGCTTAGTTATGCATACACTCAAACCTCACTTCTACCTCCCTTACTTAAGTCCTGAAACCTGTCCAGTGTGCTACATGTACTCCCTGACGCCATGGTAACTGTGCTGTGAGTTTGTCTCTCTTAGACCACAAGCAGGCTATTATGAGATGAGTGTCTCCCAAACAGAACAATTAGAGGGGTAATAAGAGGAGAGAATGGCCGACTGTTCTGCACAAATTCTTCTGACTCCAACCACAAAGACGGCAAGAATGAATGTCACTTTGTGAAAATCTTGCCATGGAATTTTGGTCTTTGTTTGCTTCAACTTTTTTTCTATTCCTTCTTTTTGTCTGTGAGTCATCCCTCAAGCAGCCTCTTGAAGTTCAGTTTGCAGACTTTGATTAAAGTGAGCGAAGATGTTTTGACGTTCAGCTTTACAACTGCAGAGCTTAGAGCTTGCTAAAGTTTTTAAAGATGTTGTGAGGTAGTCTTCAGGCTGCACCCTTTTCCACTGCCACAGTTTTACAATTCAGAGTTTTATTGTTCAGCTGTGGTTCACAGGCAGAGGCCCCATCGCCGTCTCTGACTTGACTTGGTATATTTTTGCCTTTCTTTTCATTTTCTGGCCTTTCTCTGTAATAACACTTCTGTAGTTCCGGACTCAAATTTAATCCTCATCCAACCACAGTAACACTGACATCTATGCTTTGTGTTGATTGGGTAGATCAGCCTTCTTTCTCTCCAATACCTCTTTCACGAGCCTCATTCACAAACAGTGTCTACGCACAAACTTCTGTATAAACATTGTGTACAAGCATTTCACACACAAATATGTGATTCATTAATATTTTCCTGACCTGAATTACCTGTATTATTGTAGGGTCATTACCTTAAAATATAAGGTGCCCTGAGTCAACTGTTGAATTAAATTAAATTTGTTAGTGCTCGGTGAATAAATATACAAAGAGTTCTTACAAATTTGGACCAGAAAATCCTCAGACCATACATATGAATAAAAGAAAAATTGCCTTCAGTTTCTCATTTTGGCCCAATATTTCAACTTTTAAATGAAAACTTGCTTTATTTTTGCTTAGCCCTGCAGGCTTCTTGCTTACAACATTGTCACGGCTTTCTATACTTCACCTCAAGGTAAAATTATCTTAAGCTTGTTGGTTTAGATAGATTCTGATTCAGAAACGTACATGTGGTAAGAACGTGCACATTTCATGAATTCAACACTTACTGTGTGCATTCATTTTTTGTGCAGGAACATTTCTGCGTACATACTGGCAAGCTGATTGTGTTTGACCAAATGGGCGTACTCACTGGCATTTTCTTAGATAACCTCGCTCATGTCCCATTTGACTGTATTATTCTGAAGGTAAGGCAAGAGTTGCAAATGAGACAAACCCTCCACTTTTCCTCTAGTATGACAAAACATCATGCTTCCTTAATATCCTGTGTAGAACAGTGTAGTATATGCCATATAATTGCTCAGCTTTTAAATGTAGTGCCTTTTTTATTCTGGCTATGGTTATTAGTCTCTGCTCCACCTTCCTTTGCATTGAAAGATGGCCTTGGTATAATCTGCAGCGGTCCTGTCTTTAAGCAAATTGTTTAACTCTGGTTAGTGGTAATATAATTTTAGGGCTGAAGGATTACAGAGCTAGCAAGTTTCGTCCACTGTTTCAGAAGTAGCAGCTGCTGTTTTAAGTATATCAAGAAGATAACGTACATTTTCAAGAACTGTTATCTATGGTGGCAAATAGATCATCCACATTGCAGAGTGAGGACTTCTTTTTGTTACGAAAAGATGATGGCAGTACTCTTTTGCCCAGGCGGCATCTGTTGCTCTAAAAACAGCAAAATTTGTTAACATTAAAAGATGATAAAGGGATTTTTAATGTTAAAGGCAAAGAGCTGTGGAAATTCATTGTCTTTCTTGCTCTAAAACAAACAATGTGACACAACTGTTTTTAGTTGTTTTCAAATGGGATGCATTTTTGAAATTCAGATTTTTTTGTCTTAATTTACTTAATTTCTTAGCAATACTTATAAGAGGAATAAGACTGGGTAATGGAAATAAACTGGTGACGGTGCTAACCACTGCATCACTGTGCCACCCATTTGTATTTTTAGACCGTTGATAACCACATTGCAATTCAGTGTTCCACGTTCCAAGGCTCTTTGATGGTTGCACTAGTTTTTGGTTTTGCATGTTTCTCCTGATTTGTAATGTAGTATCTAATCTCACAGTTGGAAATTCTTCTATTTTTGTTGTTTAAGGTGACAAATGGCCACTTTTAGAGTGGGCAGCAGGGAAATATACACTATACCTTAAACAAAAAACTGTTAAATTTTTTTAAATATAACTTAATAGCTATTAACCTTTAATGCTGAGCGGCGCTGAGTTTAAATGAAGCATTGGATCAACAAATTTGTGTTGAGGACTTTTTTTTAATAATCAAATTATTTGAGTCAGTGAATTGTTGCAGCCTTTAATGTGATCATTTTACTTTTCTCAGAAAAGGTAACAGCATTTAGACTTCCATGTAGACTCCCAAAATCCCGAATTTGTATTTGCATTTCAGTGTCACTCTACATGTTGATATTTAATGAAGGGGAAAAATAACACTCTGTACAGTTCCGTGATAAATTCATTGTAAAAGTGGACTTGCCACTATGACTAGACTTTTTGTTTCATACTGTCAGTATCTCCTTTGGAGATTTCTGAGTTTATGGTATCTTATTGCACCAAAGTGGTTCAATAGGATTTCACTTTTAACTGGGACACTTGTTAATGTACTGTGCTTTTTCTGCTATGACATCATTTGGACATGTGACTCACAGTGGCACGATTTTCCTGCAGGAAGTGTTTTTTATGGCCATGATTGAAAATGCATTAAAAGATTTTTAAAGATTAAAAACAGAAAAGCAACAGCTTTCCTTTTAAGTGAAAATTAATGTACTTAATTGCCCCCTTACATCTTATTTACTCACAGTGTTATCTCTCATGGCTGGCGACCTAATAATGTTTATGCTAGTGTCAGCAGGTCATTGGATTTATTTTTGGCCACTCACTGCGCTGTATTGTCTCTCCTGAGGAGGCGCAGGGCATAGGATTAGCGATCCTTGTCTCTCATCCTTTCTCTCTAACTCACATAGGGACAATGATCAAGTGTAGAAGTAAAATACTCACTTTGTAATCACTGACTGTTCCTCTGCTCTCAGCCAGAATGGTCCTTCATCATACCCATCCTACGCTCTTTTAATACCAACTTTGTGAGGTAGAACAATGGATCTCATGGTCAGAGCTGAGGACAGGTTGAAGAGGATCAGAGACAAGGACAGTTGTCTGTTGGGAATAGTAGGAACTAAATTACATAACTGGATTAATAAATCATGGCTTTAAACTTTTAAAGTCTTAGAAATTCTTTTGTGTTGGGACTCAAACTTCATGTGGAATTTTCTAAAATTTCCTTTTGGACTGTTTCGTCAACGATTGTGAGGACTTGAAATGCAGATGTTTTTCTCAGCGGGCCTTGGACTGTGGTTAGAGCTTGCAGTTGGAATGTATCCAGATTTGCTGTAATGTTGCTGTATGGACTTAGGGTTACAGTTAAAGTGTAAAAGTACTAACAGTTGCATTATTAGTGGTAAGTGTAGTGCTTAAATGAGTGTGTAAAAAGTTTTTTTTTTTTTTTTGACAAAGCTAGTCTTATTTAACAATACCCTCATGGGTTCTGAACCTTGCCCTCTGACTGGAGCAGAAAGAGCCGTGTGTAGACTGGTCCACTGTGGACCCCGACCTCATGCTATGCTAAAGCCTCTACAGCTGGAGCTTCAGATATATGTGGACAAAACACGGACGAAGCAAAAACACAGGTACTACCTAAAAAGAAAAAGACCTCAACAAGAACAAGGTTGGCAGTCAAGGTTTGACAAACCAAAATGACCTTGGCGAACACGCTAATTCTAGATTAGGGCAATGTTATGAAATCTGACCAGAACATAGTGTTAGTAATGTAAATTGCTATTAATTACCACACTTATGGTCAAGATCACGGTCATCCTCTTGGGCTTAATTAACAAGGCAGATGCATTTCCATCTTCCATTTTACAACAATGTGGTGCTGAAAACTCATGGTACATCTCTTTACCTTTTAAATGGAGCTTTTTATAAAACAGATTAGATGTAAGGATAATCCTTTCTTAACTCTACATTCTAATACTTTATCTGGAATTTAGCACTACTATCAAACTGTCTGGCCTTTTGTTTATCCTGGATTAAACAATGAATTTAGACTATACTTCTGGAAACAATTTACTCATGAAGCCTTATTGTGTGCTTAGAATTGTTTTTCATTGGCCTGAATACTTGTACACTCAGCACAAATGGAGTTTTTGCCACACGCATCCATACTGTTGTCAGAAATAGTGAATCTGTCTCTGGAATGTGTGGTTTCTGTTTTAGCTTAGCACCATACCACAGCTAACTTCGACTTCTGAACACACATGGATAGTGTTGTTTCAGGCCTAATAGAGATGGAGTGCTTCAAAGTCAAATTCCACAGAGGGGAACACGCTAACGGCTTTAACTGGCAAGAAATACTAGATTTTGATTCATTGCTTCATGCATTAACTCTTCAGTGGATTGGCAGTCTGTCCAGAGTGTACCGTGGCTCTCACCCTATGACAGCTGGGGCAGGCTTTAAGCCACCGTGACCCTGAAGTGGATAAACAGTTAAGGAAGTGGATGGATGACATTGTCCCACAATGCAAAGTCAGTGGAGAACCATATTGTTTTCCCCTCTTGTATGGGTGGGACACTGTCTCTATTGTCTGATTTTTGTTTTATGTCCTCATGAACATCTTCATGAGCTTAATATAGAACATGCAAAAGAATTGCATGTCTTAAAAAAATCTGGTTATTAACTGGATAATATGAGCAGTAATGGGCAAAAATCTATTACCTTTACAAGGTGTTCATCTTAGAGCTTAAATTCAGTTACTAAGGCAACAGTCCACAGAATTTATTACAGACCTTGTTGTCATGGTGATACTGCCTCTGTGTGAAATTAAATTTCACTGCCACTGTAACGGTATCCATATTTACTGTACATCATAATCTCTGATGGATGCTAATGCATTTATAGTTTTATGACTTTAACATTGCTTGTATATGTGTACCTTGCAGGATGGAGGCCTCGTGCTTAGAATTGGCCTTGGAAGGAGAGAGGCTTTGCAAAGCTGGGGACTTTAAAGGGGGAACAGCCTTTTTCGAAGCAGCCGTGAAAGTCGGCACAGAAGACCTGAAGACCCTCAGTGCCATCTACAGCCAGTTGGGCAATGCATACTTCTACCTTAAGGAATATGGCAAAGCCTTGGAATACCACAAACATGACCTTACCTTAGCCAGGTAAGCACTGTGCCCAAGCTATGAGTAAAACAATGGTCTCAGTTTTGCTCTGCTTCTTTTGAGCTTCTGAAAAATCTTGTTTTGCAAACTGTTTTCCATACATTAAACAATAGATAATGTCATGTTTTAAATCATTTGACAGGCGCTTCAAATGAGAAGAGTTGATTCTTTATGACAAAGGAACTTGTACATGGATCGATAGTTATGATGTTAAACCCTGTATACATATTCCATCGATCATATTGACATAGGAGAGGTCCCGTTAACCAGTATGTGGAACTGATATGCTATGCTTTTATTTGAGGTACACACAGTTTAAAGGGAGAATGATCCTTCCACAAGTTTTTATTCACTTGATTAGATGCAGAGAGACCATCAGGATTTTCATACAAAGAAAATTTCTTGAAAAAGTGAGGGGACTCACGTAGTAACAGTTGACACATACCATCTGGGTATTTAGCTTGTGAATAATCTGGTCTCCTGCAGTTAGTGCAGCTGGTACTCCCACAGGGGGCTGATTAAAGACCCCAGGGAGATTTACCTTGTTACATTACAGTCTCACCAGGGCCACTGAGCTTGGTCCTTGGAAGTAGGCAACTCTTGTTACACTGTCTTAATGGTTATTCATTAGCTAAATGGATAACTTGAATGGTAGGAACAGGGTTCCTGTGGGTTATATGGACCACTTGCTATGGGACAATAACCTAATAAAATAATGTGGTTTTAGCAACTTCAAACTAGCATTTAGTAACTTCTAGCACTTAGTGCATACCATTTACTAGTTGCTTGGTTTCAAAGTGTGAAAGGGCAAAAAGGAGAAGGAAGCAATGGGGAAATTATTTCTCACTTCCAGCATGAAGAGAAAGTAGGCCATAGCAGCCAGAGAGGAACTAATCATGTTGACAAGTTCCGATTCAACGATGCATGATTAAGCCTAAAGTAATTAGTGGACATAGTGCTCTATTTACTGCTTGTTGTGCTTCATAATGTATTGCCAGTGACCCTCTAGGGACATGCATAATTTTACATATACAAAAAAGAAGATAATTTATAATAGACCATTGTTGACTAAATGTTATACAGCAGCAATATGACTAAATATCTTACAAATATAAAATTCCTCAATGTGGATAATCATTTTAGGTCCAATAAAAAAACATGTTTCAAATACAGAAATGCTGGACAACAAAAGTCAAAACCATAAACTTAAAGTGAGATTCAGTTTACTTGATTTGCCTGATCTGCAGTCGAAATTCCAAAGAGACTCGCTTTACTGTTAGGTGGAAAAGAAAAGGATCAAAAATTGTCTGTTGTAGGGATTATTGCACTGTTTAGCTGTAGTATAGCACATTTGTAGTTGTGGTTTGTTTGGCACCCTTGAAATTTTTCCAGAAAATGAAGTATTTCACCCAGAAAATTATTGCAGTTCCCATGTTTTGGTATGCATATATTCATTTTCTTTGTGTTTATTGGAACAACTCTAAAAAAGAGAGATAAAAAGCCAAAATAATAACATCCTAAACTCCAAAAATAGGCTCGGCTTGACTTTTCTAAATTATGGGTAGATAACTTTGTTTCAAGCATGTGATGCTTGTTTAAACTCACCTGTGGCAAGTAACAGGTATGGGCAATATAAAAATCACACCTGAAACCAGATAAAAAGGAGAGAAGTTGACTCAATCTTTGCATTGTGTGTCTGTGCGTTCCACACTAAGCATTGAGAACAGAAAGAGGAGAAGAGAACTCTCTGAGGACTTGAGAACCAAAATTGTGAAAAAATATCAACAATCTCAAGGTTACAAGTCCATCTCCAGCAATCTTGATGCTCCTTTGTCCATAGTGCGCAACATAATCAAGAAGTTTAGCTACAGTGCTCTGGGTTTTAATCTCCCTGGACATGGAGAGAAGGGAAAAATTGATGAAAGGTTGCAGAATAGTTCAGATTAAAGGCGTAGGAACCGGGGGGGACGGGGGGGGGACATGTCCCCCCCAATATTGGAGAAAGGCGCTTTCGTCCCACCCAAAAATTACACCGTGGAAAAGAAAAATACTTGACTTTGAAATCTTTAGCTCGCGTGCTTTTATTTTGAAGGTGCAGCGTAGCGTCCTGTCACTGCGCTCCCCCCGCCCCCCTCTGAACGGCTGCGCTTTGGAGTGTTTGGGAGGGGGGAGAGAGCGGCAGGAGTCAGAGACTCTTCTGAATGAGGTTCTGAATGAGGGCAAAAAGTAAGCCGGTCCGATACAGTGTCCCACTAAAAGAACACAAAAACGAACGAAAAAAATTAAAACAAATTGAAAAAAGGTTTTCGTTAACTGAAATAAATAACGATAATAAAAAGGAAAAAACTATAACTAACTAAAACTTTTGTGGGCTTAGAAAACTAACTAAAACAAGCTGAAATTAGTGATAAACTTACAGTGATTTTTGTTATTTTATTTAAAGCCTTGTGGATTGATGTGAAATTTTTTCCGCTAAAGTTTAAGCTGGG
>VUQK01010768.1:13798-29998 GCA_015106715.1 Bujurquina vittata | reverse complement strand
GAAAATTCAACCCTTAAAAAACCCAAAAAAAATAAGGAGGCAGCTGGGCCAAAGATCTTAAAAAAAAAAAAAAAAGACTTAGAAAAGAAAGCTAACGATTTCATTGGGTTTTGACTTTAAATTTATATTTGGTTTAAAGGAATAGTTTCACATTTTGGGATCACGCTTAATCACTTTTCAAGTTAATGAAACAATTGAGATGAAAGCTCAGGTGATGTTTTACGGGAGTTATATGCCAGTCTATTTATGCGGCAGCAAGCTTTACTATCTCTGGAGACAGGGCTAGGCAGGTTGTAACTAGTATTTTACTGAGCTGAGCTAAGCAGCCGCATATTTACTGTAAAGACAGGAGCGAGGGTATCCATCTTCAAATCTTCTAATTCTCCACCACAACGCAAATACCAGAATCAGAATGTCAAACCATTACTTTAAAGGCTTATTTTTTTCAGAAAGACTTCTGTTTAAATCCATTTTATAACCCTTATAGAGTAACAATTACCATATCATTCCACTGTGATGATAGCATGTGGAGCGGCTTTTATTTTGCAAAAATGCCTTTGATGCTGGGCGCCACGTCCTTTCTACCAGGATTAGGTAAGTGAAGTCAGCAGCTTCTGTGGAGGATATTATAATGGCTGCTTTCCCAGAAGGACAGCTTTGTCTATTAAGGATCATTAACACTGTGCAAACCTTTTATCAAAGGGAACAAATGTAGTCTCTCATTTGTACTTTGACCTTGTCCTTGATCGTCCACTTTCTGCGCTGCTTAAAAGGATACAAAACATTATTCGTTCCATTTGCACATAAGGTCAGAAAACATTCCTCCACTTTTGTAGAACTTCTTAATTAGCCTGCTTCTTTTAGATGTGACACGAAGCCAAATGAACACAATTGGCTCAACACTTTGGTCTGCCCTCCTTTTTGGAAGCATGAGAAATCTTTTGAATTCTGCAGCGGTCCCTTTTTTCTGACCTTTTCAATGATGATTAAACACATACTCTTATTATGGTTTAGGAGGGAACACAACAACAGCGATGTCATTACAAATGCATGAGCATACCTGTGGATCATCACCTGTCTCTTCTTGTAGACCGAATGTAAATGTGTCAGGAGTGTTTTGGTTTTTTTTAACCTGAGGGAGGACGCTCATCAATGATCCTTTTTTGACATCCGTTTGGAGATTTTCTCTGATCTTCATCTGACCTTAAGAAACAAAGGATACTATCTATGTATTCATAGCTTTTCCAGGAGGAGCATAAAAGACTTAACATGACTTAACATTATCTCGAGAAGTCTCTGGGTTGCATACATAGTTATATCTTTGTACAAGTTGTCTTGGGTTTTCTATGGAGCTGAACCCTGGTACTGACTGACAAATGTGCCAATTAGAATTATTAAGGAACCTCTCAAGTATTGCTGTTCTATCATATTCCAAATCCTTGCTCAGATGAGTCCATATAGAAAGGAAATGACAAGAAATACTTTTAATACTGTAAATGATGCTTTCAAAGCTTCTTAGACTTACTTGTTTGCTTCAGTTTCCAAGAATGAATTTGCATATGCTTCTGTGTAACAAGCCATCTGGCATGTCAGGCTGTTTTTTAAGTTGCAGTATGATTAGGGTTAAACAACAAAAGTACTTGGTCGGGTTTGGGTAAAACTGACTTTTGACAGTGTTACAGTCCCTGAAGGCGTGACTCAAATGAAGCCAGGTCCACAACGCTCTTGCAATTCAAAAAGATTTAATAGTGAAAATATTTTTACTTACATAAAATTGAGCACAAATAAGGCAGATGGCAACCCGGACAGAAACAAACAAAATAGGAAGAGGACCATGAGCCAACCACACCAGGCTGTTGTGTCCAGGCTTCTCTTAATCTAATACTCGTAAACTAGACTAATAGAACTAAAACCAAAAACAGGACTGCCAGTAACTCCCAACGCAACTAATAAATAAAACTGAAAAGGCAACTGAGGGATAACACTGCTGCTGATGGAGGTGAAGGAGAGAGAGTGAGGCGACCTGCAGGTCAGCCTTCTGCTGCCAGTCAGCACTCAGGATGAATCAGAGAGGAGAGAGGACGTTAATAAGGATGGCAGAAAAATCAATGATGGAATCAATCTATCAGTGATAGCTGGCGCACTGAGGCATGTAACAGACAGTCACATCTTCTGCGAGATGAACCCATGTTGTTTCTGGCAGGAAGTCCTGCAGCGACCCTCCCGTGTGCTTGGAACTGGAGCTGAAGGGTGTGGCTGGACCTGTGGTTACATCAAAACATTAAACTACAGTTTATCTCGTATTAAGCTGTAGTTTCTTTTTCGTTTTCTTTTATATATATATTTTTTTTTTTCTTTTCTTTTTTAAATTTGTGATATGTTTCTGAATTTGTCTCCTTCAGGAATCTTCTGCTGGGCTGCTGTTGTCTCTGGTACATTCTGTAGCTTTCTCTTTTGTTTTCTCTCGGCTTCAGAGTCATCTGCCCTGAAAGATACTAAAAAGTCAGAGGACCTCAGTGGGGATTATATAAAATAGTCAAAGCAGCTACATCTATTGATTAAACAGTTCCACTCTTTTTTTTCATGCCACACATGGATTTTATCCACATGAAATATGCTGGACAAATTAATTATTGGACTAGATGTGAGTTAATCTGATTTTATATAGAGTTCTGTCTTCCTTTGAAAGTATAATGTAAACATCAAATGCAACATCTGGATTTCACATAGAAACTTTGATTCATATTGTTTATATTGGTATGCTGCCGGTCCAGTCTTTCTTCTGGCTAATTGACTCTTTTTCCTTTTCACTAAATTAAGACCTATTGTGTCACACTCTGAACTGGAGATTGTAATTCATGCATTTATTTCATCATGATTGGATTACTGTAACTCATTGTTCACTCCGCGGAGCATCTGCAGGTTGCTCAGAAGTACTCTCATGTCACACTGTTGCTGATCCAGCTGCACTGGCTCCCCATTAACTTCAGAGTCCATTTTAAGATTCTAGTTTGACTTTTAAAGCTCTGTATGGACAAGCACCAGCTTACATCAGTGAACTTTTATATCTGTGCGTCCCCATCTGGTGCCTGAGGTTGCGTGATCAGGGGCTAAAGGAGACAAAGCGTTTGCAGCAGCTCCCAAACTCTGAAACTCTCTCCTTCTGAACTTGAGAGCTGTGGACTCAAAAACAGCTAAAAACTCATCCTTTTAAACTTGTGTTTGGTTAACTTTTTTTTTCTTTTTCTGTTGTGCTCTGCTATTTTGTTGTGAAGCACTTTGCGATGTTTATCTTGAAAGGGGCTATCGAAATGAAAACTTTACAAGTATACTTAATTTCTTTGCCATCATCACTCTTAGCAACAGCAGAACTGTTTAATGAAAGAGGTCGTGTTAACATTTTCAAGCTCTTGTTTTTGGTTTTGGTTTCTCAAATAACTTTTTGAGAAAAATTCGGGGTGACATTGAGCTGCACAAATAAGGCTATTTGACTTATCTGGGCATTTTCCTGGTAATAGTTGGACAAAATCATATTCATTAATAATTGCAAAACTTGTCTTCTTCTCTCGCTGTTGTGGGTTTCATGTTTCCTTTGACAAAAGCATCCATAATGAAGTAAGTTGGATTGAGCTGGGAGGGGGTGGAGATCCATCAGATGGCAGTCACACCCACTGTGCTAACATCCAAAGGCTGTAGTGGTGCAGCTATAGAAAGAGGAATGTGTAGCCTACTTTTAGAGTAGAACAACTGAGACGCGGTCATTGTCAAAATAATTCAGCCTATTTTTGTATGAGACTGGGAGCTTCAACCAACAGTTGAGCTCATCTGTTAAGCTCATCTGAACAGTAATTATTTCTGATGTATCAATTTTCAATTAAAAAGCTACATTCACACCCAAAGAGTACGCTTCATTAGTAGTTCACGGTACACAAATTGGAAACGTTATTACTTCATCAGGTGCACCTTGCTAGTAGCAGGTTGGACCCCCTTTTTACCTTCAGAAATGTCTTAATTTGTCATAAAATAGATTCAACAAGGTACTGGAAACATTTCTCAGAGATTCTGGTCCATATTGACAGTTGCTGCAGATTTGTTGGCAGCACATCAATAATGCAAATCTCCCATTCCACCACATCCCAGTGGCGCTATATTGGCTTAAGATAATTGACAGTGGAGGCCAGTGAACTCATCATCATGTTCAAGAAACTAGTTTGAGATGGTTTGACCTTTGGGATACGGGGCGTTATCCTGCTGGAAGCAGTCGTCAGAAAATGTCATAAAGGGATGGACGTGGTCAGCAATAATACTCAGGTGGGCTGTGGTGTTTAAAGGATGCTCAGCTGGTTCCAAGGGTCCCAAACTGTGGCACACCATTATACCACTGCGACCAGCCTGAACTTTTGATTCAAACCAGAATGCATTCTTGCTTTCATGTTTTTTTTTAATGTCAAAACTGACCCTACCATTTTTCTTCCCCAGACCATTCTCTGTAAACACTAGAGATGTTTGTGTGGGAAAGTCCCAGTGCATCAGGAGTTTCTAAAACACTCAGACCAGCCCATCTGGCACCAACAACCACGTCAAGTTCAAAGTCACTTAAATCGTCTTTCTTCCCCATTTGGATGCTCAGTTTGAATTTCAGCATTCTGACCACTTCTAAATGGACTGATTACCTGATTAGATATTTGTGTTACTGAGCAGTTCAACAGGTGTACCTAACAAAGTGGCTGGTGAGTGTATGTGAAGTGCTAATAGAAGTGTTGGCAATAGTCAGACTGAGAAAATAGGACCATCTTTTTTTAGATTCACCCCCTGGAACCAGCAACAAAAAAAAACAGATTCATAATCACCTCTCCACCTCTGATATTGTAGCCTCTACAAGCTACTATTACTACGGGAAAAAAGCCATCACTGGCATTTCCAAGTTTATTTTGGCCAGGATGCTAGGAAACCAGTTAGACCCACACAGTTTTCATCATCTGTCTCCTAACAGAATGCCCTTGCAGAGAAATCTGGCAGTGGTGACAGTAGTGATGTCTGATGCATTAATATTAAGGATAATCAGCACTTTAATGCTGGTGGGACCTTTTCCAAAAAGCTTGGAATGCTGTTTATATATTAAACTGAATGCAATAATTTGATAATTTATTTGCAATAATAATTTAAAGCCTATAATGAGTAATAGAAATTAGATATAAAGAAGATATATCAAATGCTGAGAATGTTTTTGTCAGTGTTATTATTAAAAAATACATGCCAACTTTGAATCTGAATTCAACATGTTTCAGAAATGTTGGGGCGGGGCCAAGACAAGACTGGAAAAGCTGGGTAATGGCAAAATGGGGAAGATGGAGAGTAGGACACCTGTCTGTGAAAGGCTGTGAAGGCAGTTAGTTCATTTTTCATGTAAAATTGTCAGTAGTTTGGGGGATTTTATCATCTAGGTTACATAACAGTATTTAAAGGTTTCAGAAATTTTTATGCAGGGAACAAAAACCCAGTATTGAATGGTTTTACTCTTCGAGCCATCAGCCACAGAACTGCATTAAAAACGGCAGCTAATTGGGGACACAGTCCACGCTCACCTCTGCATGCATCAGATGGGATTCTTCAGTTTCCTTTTGAACTACACAAGAGAGAAATAATTAGGAATTTGACAGCTGTCTAAGTCAGGAGATCCAAGATGGGGCTGGAACAGGTGACCCAGTCATACCAAAACTGATGACACAGCTTACCTTGACAGCTGAAAGAGGGGCTCTGCTCCACCCACTCCCAATCTGTCTGTGTTTGAGACCTCGTCAGAGTAATAAATCTTCCATCCAACAAATGAACCTTCATGAACTCTGGTGGGACTGAAGGAAACAAAAAAAATGAAGTAAAGCTTCATGAGAGCAAATTTATTCATCAGCATTCATCAGAAGAAGCAACAAAAGATACATTTCTTTTATTTCATCAGCTTCCTGCTAATTTTCTCAGTCTGCTAAATTGTGCTGGGAGGGTAGCGTTCAGGCCTTTTTTAAAAAAAAAAAATGTAATCTGATGTGTACTCTGATAACTCATGTGAGACTGAACCAATTTCACAGCTTAGGCCATAACCAGTGAAAACATAGGCTGCAAACTGTAACAAACCAGGTAGCAGGTAAAACTCTCTTTAGCCAAACTGACCAGCTAGATAAACTGTCATATCCCTTAGAGCACAACTAAGCCCAAAGAGCAAAAACAACTGGTTTCAGATTAGTTTTAACAGCAATTTAAATCAATAATGCAGCGTAAACAAAGTGGCCGCAGAAAATAGAAATGCAAGGTGACATTTGCTTCTATGGCCTACATGAAAAAGAGACAAAAAAAAGTTGTTTATAGCCAATATACTGAGAACCTAGCTGTGAATAGTTGTCACAGTCTTTCATTCTCAACTCACTCCTCATAATCTGTACTTCTTGCAAAAAACATGCCAGCATATAGTTTCCCAAGGTCATCTCTGACTAGTGAGGCACAGATTTCAATGTTGAAATGAGTAGTTGTCAAGTATGTTATTAACAGTGGGATCTCTCTTGTCGTCACGTCTCTTGCTCCTCCAGGCTCTTCAGGTTGTCGTTAGACTGTCGAGGGGGAGAAGTCACCTTCACCGGGACCCTCAGGAGACGCAGAAGCAGTAACTCTGGTAGGACTGAGACCGACTCATGTTTTCAAATTGAAATGTGTCAACGGAGGCAAAATCTCAGTCGAAGCTCTCTGAATATTGTAGTTACATTTGTATTATTTCTGTTATTATTCAAGCACATTTGCCTGGCAGTATTTGTGCATCAGGCTCATGTACATCCAAAATGTAATCTGGATAAGTTTCCCAGCTCCCTTTCCATTCATTAATAATGACTCGATAGAGTGTGACTTAGTGATAAAGGCTTTGCGGCGTTGAGCAAAGAAAATCTCTCGCTTTTGCTAAAATAGACATTTTGCTACATTTAGATTTTGTGAGGATATGTCAAACTAGATAATGGACAAATTCTAGTAAAAGAGGGAAAAACTGTAACACAATATCCCTACTGAAGCTTATAAAATGATCTCACTCTGTGATAGCAGACAATACACTTCAACACCATCCTTTCATTCAGGGTGATGCATCAAGGGAAGTAATTACAGTCACTACTGACAGATCGATGACTAATGCTGACAACAGTACCTTAGTCTATAAAACCCTGATTTTCCTCAGCCAAGTTATAGGAGGCACAGCAACTAAGAGCTGTCCTTTGTATTAAAGGTGCAGCCTGTTTATTATTGTAGAGACTACCTTCACGCAAAGTGTGTATGGGTTCATCTGAAGGTAAGCTGGCAATCATAATCAGTGCTGTCGGTGAACTTTGATCATAAATTAAATGAATCATTTGCATTACACTAAATCTCAAGGCTAATTAGCTGTGCTAATTATTACTGCTTTCATTATTTTCCATTCCAGAGTTGGGCAAAAAGCATTTCTGAGGAATTTTCCAACAATGTGGACCGTGACTCTTGCTCTATTTTTGGGAAATCTTCTCGTTGGTGGAATGGCCAACAACCAGGATTCAGAACCGTCTCCTGTCATTGAGCTCCCTGAAACAACCTCCCCTGTTCTTTTAATACCAGAAAAGGAGAAATCCAACATCTCAATTCATCCACCTCATGTAGCGGGACCAAAAGCATCACACCCTCCTATGTGTTCAGAGTCAGCTGGAATCAGAGCCACCTTCAAATATGTCAATATCATAGTCTCCCTGCTTGTGTTTATTGTTGGAATAGTGGGGAATTCAGCCTTACTTAAAATTATATACGTAAACAAACGCATGCGAAGCGGGCCTAATATTCTCATCGCGAGTCTTGCTTTAGGAGATCTAATCCACATTGTGATAGACATTCCAATCAACGCTTACAGGGTGAGTTATTTACCACACAGCGTGCAATTACTGTGTTTTTCTGCACTTAATTTCAGCTGGAATTGATTGTGGGTGTTTGTTGTTTTTTTTAAATTGCCAAAAATACCCTTTTGTCTTTGTTGCAGCTCATGGCAGAAGATTGGCCCTTCGGTTTAGTACTTTGCAAACTCATTCCCTTCATACAAAAAACCTCTGTGGGAATTACTGTGTTGAGCTTGTGTGCTCTGAGTGTTGACAGGTAAGGAGATAAGCAGCACTGTCCTGTGCCCTCCAAGAAAATAGTATTCGGTGGCTTCTATCTGTATTTCATCACGCAGGCAGATTTATTTAGCATTAGCCCTTGAAATGTTCTTTAGCTGAAAATGCATCATTGTTACAGACAAGACGTTCCTTAAGCCACAGCGTTTTCTCACTGATTTTGCAGATACAGAGCTGTTGTGTCCTGGAATCAAATCAAAGACATCTGGGTTTCAGTGTGGACGGCAACTGAAATAGGTCTGATATGGGTTATTTCCATCCTGCTGGCTGTCCCTGAAGTTGTCGGCTTTGATATGATAACGATGGACTATAAAGAAAAGCGTCTCACAATATGTCTGCTTCATCCCATGCAAACCACAAAGTTCATGCAGGTAATGTAATTGTCTCTGTAAGTGGGGAAAAATAAACAGATCAGCATGTGTTTGAGTAGAGTTTTCACACCAAGTGTCAAAAATAACTGAAAAACTTCAGCCAGCACATTAGTTTAGATGTCCAAATCGACCGACAAATATTGTTTCCTGCACGCTGCTGTCACATATACGGCTGATAGCCTTGCTGTGTTTAACCAACAGATTTATAAAGCAGTGAAAGACTGGTGGCTGTTTGGCTTCTACTTTTGCATGCCACTGGTTTGGACCGCCGTGTTTTATGCACTGATGACCAGGAAAATGCTGAGAAAAACTGAGAACACACTATGTGAACACATCAAGCAGGTGACATTAAACTTTTCAGCAAATTTTGCAGCACTATGGCATCTTTTCTCGTTTAAAGCTTATTTTGATATCAACCATATCCTTTTATTTTAAAGAGAAGAGAAGTTGCAAAAACTGTCTTCTGCCTGGTGATTGTGTTTGCTCTCTGCTGGCTGCCTCTATACATCAGCAGGATCTTGAAATTAACCATTTATGATGAAAAAGATCCCAACAGATGTCAGCTACTGAGGTGAGCACAAAGTACTGAGAACCTTTTGTTTTAACTGGTCGCTGCCCCACCCATGAGCTTTCCTGACATTTTCTGACAACTGTTTTTTTTTCCAGTATCTTTCTTGTGCTTGACTATTTTGGCATAAATATGGCATCGCTGAACTCATGCATCAACCCTATTGCACTGTACATAGTCAGCAAAAGATTCAAGAGATGCTTTAAGGTAAGTTTCATGCTCTTATTGTTATCCTTACAGATGGGACTGTTTAGATTAAATAAACCGCATATATCTTGAAAACTATTGGTCCACATTGTATGAGCTATCAGGGGTGTCATTAAGGACATATGGAGTCATGTCTGTAAAATAGCCAGACTGCAGCAAGTAATAACCTGAGGGGGTAATAAGTGAAAATGGTCTGAGAAAAAAAACACATCATCAGACACTTGGCAATCTACCAGACAGTTGGTCACTGAATCAAAGTGACATGCTATAAAAGAAGAAGAAAACATTGCTTCAAGGCAATTTCCAAGGGAAGAAATTCAAAAGCCTTTATTGTGCCACGTTCAGAAGGCGATACCTAAAACATTATTTTATTTATTTTGGCTAATGTCAGATTTTTTTTTGCATACCACAGTGCATGGAGAACTATGTTTTTTCTCCACAGCAATACTTAAAAAAATATGTATGTAGCTTCCAGCCAACATATCTATTCTCAAGGTCTCCCAGGATACGCACTCTCTGAATTAATGAAAGCGAAAACTGTGGCTCTTCATTAATAGATGCCCAACATGAGAAAGATCATTTTGCTGTAGATTTAAACAACAAATCATGCACATACAAACTTTACAATAGGCAGTTTTCTTCAGGTGAAGCTGATGGGAAATGTTTGTTGTCCTCTGAACAAATTTTGTGTGTGTGGTCCTTCAGGCATGTCTGTGCAGGTGTCTACCTCTTCAAGCTGTTGCCCATGACAAGGTGCAGTCTGTTTTGAAGTCCAGAATGCAGGATCAAGCCTCAGAACAGAGTTGCAACATCAAAGCTCATAAGCAGACTCCCATACCTGTACCTGAGCAGGAGAACGCCTTACTGTGCTAACAAAACTCACTGTGAAAATACTTTGCGAGATTGTCGATATTTCTTTATTAAATATACATGGCCATCAAAACAACTACAAAGGCAACTCTATCGGCAGCTCGGCAACCTTGACATGCCATCCTAATAATATAAAATACCTTCTGAATAACATGGAGCACTGTCTTTTGTAATGCTGTCGTCAGTTGAACATCTGCTTTGGCATGAGCAACCTGGAGTCAGACTGTTCAGACTATTTGCCCTCGAGGCTTGACTCACTCCCTAACATTACATCAGATTTTACCTAGTACCTATCCTGTATCATGCATCACAGTTCTCAAATCACTGTTTTGGGCACGATGTTAACCTGGCACCCATCAACAGAAATCTTGTCACGGCTTAGCAGCTGCATATATATTATTTTAATTCTGTTTCTGGATTCTGGAAAGACACTGTGCCGGAGGAAATTAAGCGAACGGGAATCCAAGATTATTATGGTGGGTTTTATGAGGTATGGTGTATTATTATTTTGTACTATTTACATATCTGTTAAATTTCACACGCATACACAGCGTTTCAAGAATTTATGGCATTCCTTTCCTTCTTGAACCCTGAGAAATGTATCAAATTGGTGCCACGAGTAGATCCCGTCTCCACCACTGAATGACTGATTGATGGTGGCCTATTTTTAATGCATTGTTAAATGTGTAATGCATGGAGACACTTTATGAAAGACCTGTGAGTGGGGAAGAAGAAAAACGAAGATGACAGAATGAGGTCAGGAAGAGAGAGGGATTGGGGGGAGTCTGAGGGGGGCACCTGATAGGTCTTCCTGTCACAGGACAAGGCAGCACAAACAGAGTGCTGCTCTTCCAGCTAATGCTGTATCAGTCTGCAAAACTGTCTTGATGCTGTGCGCTGGAATGCCTATTAAAAGTTTATCTTGTGTAAGTAAACGCGGCTGTTTGCAAAAACGGAGTCATTTGTTTGAATAAAAGCTTTTGAACGCTTGTTTTGTTTCCTGATACTTATATAAGAGATGACAGAAAATCTTTATTTTACTGATTTTCCACAAAAAAATAAAAACAATCAACAAACTGTGGTATGCATCAGTTAGCCACAATATCTAAAACACTGACAGGTGAAATGAATGACAATGATCAACTTGTTATAATCATAAGCAGTATAAAAAATACGGCTGTAACCACAGCGATGTCCCATTATGAGGCTGCAGGCTGAGTGGGTTTTTTTGCAGTTGCCATATTGCTGTCTTGAATTGGATGTGACAAGTGAGGAGTGGAAATGAGTGTAAAACCGAGGACACAACACACTTATTGGCTAAGGACTTGTCAATCACAATCACAAGTGACTGACAAGTCCTCTTTGGCTGAGGACTTGCCAATCACAAGTCCTCAGCCAAAGAGCATGCCCTGGATAATCCTCCTTTCTGATTCTAACAATGGCATTACAAAAAAAACTTCATGTTTTATTCAATATGACCTGAAACTAGTGACTAAGCCAATAAAGTCATCAGGAAAGTGTTTACTGAGGTCACAGAGCTGTGGGCTGTTTTCCAATAGATTCTAACCAGCCAGTGTTATTTTTGCAACTACGTGAGTCGCCCTCTGCTGGCCATTAAGAAGAATCCTGCTTTAAGTCACGTCTCCCTTGGCTTTACATTTTAGACCTGGGCCCAATTCCAGAAAGTAAGTTCAACAAACTCTGAGATTGGCAACTCTGAGTTTCCCGTTCCAGAACAGCTGATCAATCAATTTTGAGTGTGTTTACCCTGAGTTAGCGCATGCGTGAGTAAAAAAAGAAAGCCATCATCAATGGGGCTCCGATAGTAGGCTTCACCATGGCAATGGGTAAATAAAGATCTGAGCCTCCATTTTCACCCAGTGGATCGAGGAATATACGTGTCAGTGTGCAGCATGTGAGTCATTTTAATCAGCTTGTCCCACGCTGTCATCATCAAAGACAGAATAAAGGTTTTTATAAAATAAATTATTTCTTTTATAATGTCTGCTGTCATCATTTACCCAAGTTGAATGTTCATCAGATGAAGCTGAATCCTAATTTTACATTTGATTTTTAAAATCTAATTATTCAGCTGCAGTCTGATGAACAAAATGCAGGAGGCAGAAAGTGCAGACAAAAATGTGGAGAAACAGCTCAAAGTTTCAGAGAAAACATGCAGGGCAGCATTTTTTCTTTAATGACCTTTTGTAACATGACAAATGATTGATTATTGATCGATGCATTCTGCATCTCAAGCTTCATACGGATCAGTGAGATTTAAATAGTGATTCTACAGTAACGTACAGTAAATGTTTCAGAGGCACTGATTTTGAATCCTAGAATCAGCGCTGTCTCTGTCCTTACCGCCTGTTGATGTGTGAATGACTGTAAAAGCACGTATGTTGCACACAAAAATAACAAACTTACATCTAACTGGGATTTCAGTGATTGTAAAAACATAAATGTCTGCAAATGAATTCGCTCCTCTGATCGCTTTGACAGCAACAACAAACAAACTTCTTCTGGCTGCTGCCTTATTTGCAAGAGGTTGGACACAGTGGATGAATCTGCATAGATAATTTGGGAGATTCTTACACAGCATGCCTTTCCTGAAGTAACCCTCCCAGGGACTTGTGTCTCCTCCCGGTCTCAAACTGGGGATCATTTACGTGTAAGGCAAACGTGTTAATTACTGGAAGCTACATCTCTTTTTTTATTCTATTTTCGTAATGCAGAGTTCCGCTGATAAATCTTGGGTCCTGGCATGCCATAACCAATGGTGGTAACAATGTTGTGGACTCTGAAGTAAGACCCAAAACTCTCAACGTGCAGTTTAAAAGGTTTATCTGACAGGAATTCAAAGCAACTGGGGAATTCTGATTCTCAGCACAGGAGGCAACTTCTGTCAGAAAGGAGAAGGAGGTTAATCTGTGCTGCTGGTTAGTTATGAAGCCTTTAATATTTGAACCGAACTGTATTCTTACTTGAATATTTTAAGGAAACTGGCAGGCGCATCAGCTGAAGAGCAGGAAACCGGTCAGCTCCCCCAGCAGGAGCCCAGGGTGGAGTTTACCCACCTCCACCTGAGAGAATAAAAAGAGTGAGGCAAAAGAGAGAGAGAGGACAAAAACCCTGACCAGCCCTAGAGCATGACATGACATTCACATGGCTTTGACATGTATCACCCACCTGATCTTGATTGTATACTGGCGAATTAATTCATCCATCCATTCTCTTCCACTTATCCTTTTCAGGGTTGGTGGGGGGCTTGAGCCTATCCCAGCTGTTATGCGGTGAGAGGCAGGGTACACCCTGTACAGGTCGCCAGCCTGTGGCAGGGCTAAACCAATTAATCCAAAGTCTCAAAAGTCCCCAGATCACAATCCAATTGAGCATCCACAGAACGTGACTGGAGCATCCACCCACAGCACCCGAAGGATCTGCTGCCAATGCCCTGACTCCAGACACCACCAGAGGTCATCTGTCTATACCACAATGGCTCAGAACAGCTTTAATGGCAGAAGCAGGACCTGCATGATGGGCAAGTGGGTTTAAATTTTGATCACTGAAACCTCTTATATATTTAAACATTTGTGAAAGCCCACAGTTCAACAATTTTGTTTGTTTTGTAGTCAATCAGGAGTCAGTTTATCCATTTACAGTACAATTTCTGTATAATCTTTTTTAAAAAAAACCCTGTTATTGACACTTTCATCACTTAGCTGAGGCAAGCATCCAGCTGTTCATGCTAATTACTTTGCCAAATAACCAAAGCCAGATTTGTGCACCATAGGACCACTGAGCCCTCATGTTTATTCCTAGCAAAATAGTAGTATCTGACTATTTTTTCCTGTTTATGCAGAGTTCGTGGCTGAGTTTTTGTTGTGCTGGGAGCTGTCCTAGGAAATCAGTCTGCAGGCTGTCCTAGGCAAACATATAAGCTGGGAAAGTTGGATACTTTTTTAAAAGTTAGGTTAGCACAATGTAAAAGTTAAAACATTAAAAAAACACACACGTAACTTCAATCTGCAGTACAACAGAATAGAAACAAAACAAAACCTTTTTAGGTCAAAATGTTAACTTTTTCTGCTAGTATACACAGAGCAGTTTTTTTTTAAACTGTGTGTTTCTCTAATACTTCTTTGTACATCAACTACACAACACCAGCAAATGTTTTTCCCCACATCACATCCATTGAAACCAGCAGGCCGCCATCACTATGTGTCTAATCAAACAACTTTGCTTTCATTATTGCGTAAATACTAGATTAATGCAACCAAAGTTAGAATCAGATTTTGGTCTTAATAAATAATTGCTATAACATCTCTCAAAGCTTTTGCACGCACAAACATATACAGTCTCAAAAATGCTTATTTAGCCTTAATTTTTGTAATCTTTGAAGATAACCTCATTTTTAAATTGCACTTCATTAGAGCCATCTGACTCAAAATGTGTTTGTTTGTGATTAGAGATGCCAAAAATATGTTTGAAGAGAACAGAGAAGGTAACGTACATGCTTTCCAACCCACGCAGTCACATTGCCCGCTGTGCTCATACACTCATGCACCTCTTTCTGTTCTGACATAAGAGAAACCGTGTCTCTGAGGCTTTGACTGTTGGATACAGCATTGGACAGGACACAGGAGTTCAATATGCTCATTTAAACTGAAGCCAATTTGTGCCGTTTTTGATCTATGGCCCACATATTTTCAAACCACTCCTGTCTGGGTCTCCTGTTTCTTCTTACTTTATGTTTTACGACTGTAGTTTTTTTTTTAACGTCACATAGCTTTTCATGGCAATTAATTTGTCATTGTTATTCATTTAATTTGTATTTGTACAGGTAACTAACTTTAGGGGAATAAGGCTTGCATAGATACAGCAGCACGCTTAATCAGATGCTCCTGTCAAATACTAATTTGTGTCCAACGCTATCAAATGCTGAGTTCTCCTGTGGTAATATAAATGCCAGCAGATAATTAACAAATGGGGCATTACTATCATTTCCCCAGCAGTAAATACTCACAACTGCCAGACGACACTGACACAACTGGGCTCTGGTATCCAGACGAGTGACGTCAGTGTCAACATCGACGAGAGAGCACGAGTCTCAGACCTTCTTTAGTAATCTCTGCGCACACAAGGCTCAAATATGGCTCCCCACAGTGCTTCCCAGACTCCCCAGACTGTGGATTTAATTAAACAGTGTGAAATTAATTAATCAGTGGGGTGGCAGGTAAAAGGACTTCTCACTGGAACTGCTCACGCAACCAAGACAGGCATTTCATGTGTGCTGACAGTTATTAATTTGCCTTATGTTTGATTATAGTGTTTCTATATAGAGATGCTGGAATTCTGAGAGATTAAAAAGCTTGGGATGGGGGGAAAAAGTCATGCAAATTATCAAAATAACAGCTCCCGAAAATCAAAGTGTAAACCTGTGTTTGATCTGTTCTATCAATTAATTAAAAATTTCAGTTCTGTATAATAATGCGGTGCAAATTAGATGGAAATGAGATAAAATATTCATTTAGTTATCTGGGGAATCTGCCTGGAGGGCTTTTTAGTTTTCAGTCTGGCTCAAAATGCTGTCCATATGGCAATTATGTACAGTAGTGTTGCAGGAGGATTGGTCTGATGCCTACTGGCAGAGAGGAGCCTGCCTGTGACAAACTGCTGCTAGGATCTGATGTGAGTTGAGGGAGATAATGAGGCTGTTGTAAGCCTTAAGTATAGAGCCTGCCCCCGGGGTGGCATATCTAAGTGCTCAGGCTTCTTCATTGTTGCACGTGCTGCTGAGGATTAAAAACACATTTACTTTTTTCTTCATAAACTTTGTCAGTACTTCCTGCAACTCTTTAGACAACTTCTGCTTTCATGTGGAAAGCCTCTTGACATTGCTTTGTGGAGGATCTTTTTTTTTTTCTTTTTTCTTTTCTTTTTTTTTTTTTGTTTTTTTGTTTTTTTTTTTTTTTTTTTTTTTTTTTTTTTTTTTTTTTTGTTTTTTTTTATTTCCCCT
>VUQK01010768.1:0-13778 GCA_015106715.1 Bujurquina vittata | reverse complement strand
TTTTTTTTTTTTTGCTTTTTTTTTTTTTTTTTTGGATGTTTTTTTTTTTTTTCTTTTTTCTTTTCTTTTTTTTTTTGTGGTTTGTAGATGTGAAGTCTTGATTTGATTCTGCTTTGAGCTATCTATAGCTCTTTTTAAGCACCCCACAAGAGGATGTGGATGTTCTGGGGTACATCCTATGGTGACTGAAGTTGAGACACACTGCATATTTCGATTGAGAATCTTTTCAATATTTATTACATTGGGATGGCATTTCAAATTAAAATTTTACTGACAGGGTAAAAAATGTGATATGGGTGAGGTTGCTTAATTTATACAGTTGATTATACAGCATCCTCTTGGGGAACCCGCTCCTGCTGTGATTTAAAGATACCTGCCCACCTCTTGTAAGGAGCATCCACTGCAGGTTGGATGCCTCCACCACCGCACTAACTGTCACATATATACAGTGTGTCCTCAGGAAATCATTGGTGCAAACTCCAGCACTGTGTCCAATTTAGACCTACAGCACAGTACAGGTTTTCTATTTGAGTGTAACAGGGACACCATGCAACCAAGTGCAATACACAGGGAAAAAAAAAAAAGAAAAAAACTCTGCAATCCCTGTGTGCAGAGTACTCGAGTGACCCAGGAGAATTGCCGTAATGTTTCATTACATAGAAAGCAATTTGTGGAGTGCAGGCAGGCCTACAGACATTATTTACAGACATTAACTTACTGAAATAAGCAAGACAGGCTTCTTTAGACAATATTAGCAGTCATTTAATTAATGGCCATTTGGGGCTTGCAATAGGAGGGTGTCTTGAAAGAGAAGGGGGAGAGGCAAGCAGACACTGTTGTCAATGGCAAGGAAACTTCAGAGAGACATACTGGGCAGAACTGCAAGTGGTCACTCAACCATGGGATTAAAAAGCATTTAAGCCTTGTACCAGGACACCCCAACCCCCGCTTCATACAGCCATGCACATCTGACCATTCGGGAAAAAGGAAAAGACAAATGTTAGCAGCCTGGTGCAAAACTGTGGGTTACAGGTTTTTCGCAACGCCAGCATCTATAAATGTATTGCAGTGCCTTCTTGCAGAAAAACATAATGAGCCATCCTAAAAGGGTTTCTGTGTTCTGGTTAAGGTGCAAAATGGACTGTCACTACTGTTTATTTCATTCATGTCTGCATGTTATGAAAAAACACGCAATCAAATGTAGGACACGTTGACTAGAGTGGTTCACTTCACACTCCTGTTCACACTTCTAATGCCTCTTGGCTAACAACTGGCAAATTTATGACAGGTTATTGACATATTTATGGGGAGCTCTAGTGACCACATGGGCTTGATTAGTACAAATCCATGCAGCAAGCTAAATCACCACACAAGGTTTCCCAAGTGTTATTTTTTTTTCTGTTAAATGTTTTTTGTGCCAAGAAGATGGCTGAGGGGAAAAAGCTTTTGATTTGGTGATCACCAACGCACCACAGCACCCCACCCGCCTATACTTGTTTTGATGGGCAATGATGAAAGCGCAGGTGGGTGCGAGAAAGCTCCCCTCCCTCGTCAGCTACCGACTCCTCATCTGTGGTTTCCTATTAGCACAGGAGTGGAGGTTTGCAGTCTGGCTGCTGGGCACAGTGGGTCAGTGCTCACAAAGCTCTGTTTGTTCCCTGGCCTGCAGGGATCCCAGGGTAAGCTTGGCTCCAGAGGGGAGACAAACAAAAAGGCACCACTGTCTCGCACACTGAAGTGATCTCCAACACATTCGTCTCTTCTTCACAACAGGGGTGCATTTCTCGTCTTAGGAGAGGAATGGCAATAGGAAACAAGTTCTTTAGAAAGAGGGCATAAGGACAACAAAACAGCTGTTGTTCTGATGTATTTTCCTCAGCTTAAATATATATATATATATATATATATTTCATTGCCGCTTGTCTTATTATCAGAGATCTTTGTCTTGTGCTACAGTATCATAGTTTGAGTGAAACCTGTAGGAACTGACAAAAAGTACCATGCACTCCACACCATGTTTCTAGCTGTTGAAAGCATAAAGTTATTATCTATTGCCCTATTGAACTACAGCAGATGGAAAAAAGTACACAAAAAGATTCCTTATTTGATTCATAATTTCAAGGTGTCTTTTACACCCATATATGCTGTCTGCCTGTGATTTCGTGAGATGAAATAATGTGCAGGATAGTCTTACAGCTGCCGTCAGGTCAGACATTACTGTTGTGCAGCAATCTGCAGTCCAAGTATAACTCCATTATTGAGGGGACTTTAAAATGGGAGCTGTGTGACACACAGCAGGATGATTTAGTTTAATGACCATGGCAGTGACAGCACTGTGATGGAAATTGGACTCCCCTTGCAAATTTACATCACTTGAGGGTACTTGGGGCTCTTTTAGTGGCTGCACTCCAGAGCACGAGCCATCAGGAGGTCCTGGATATGTCATGCTTGTCACCTTCCTTTAAGTGTATCTGTAGACGTGGGAGAGGGATTAATATTATATTGCCTACGGAAGCACAGAGGCCGTCTTATCAGCACTGCAGATGTGATAAGCACCTCTACCCCCATGAAAACCAGAAAGAAAAAAAAATCTCCAAGCAAAAAGACAAGCATCTCTTTGTGTTGTTTCCTCACACCGCTTCAGAGTTTCAATGCAGCTTTAGTGGCAGATATGGTGTAATTTCACATCTGCTGTAATTTGATGTGCCTGGATCAACCTCTGTGAAATCGTCTTGATCACAACATGGCTCCTCTCAATTATTTAGAAAGTGGGCATATGGCTTTAGAGATACTAATCTCATTTCTTTTGATTTTTGAGGTATTCAGAATAGCGTACTACACCACAAGTCCCAGAAAGAGGCATTAAAAAACTGTTCCTGTGATCACGTTATCTGGAAGCTTTGCATTCACCCTCTTTTCATAGAAAAATATTTAATAAAAAAATGTCACTTTTATGGAAACATTTTTCATCATTGCCATGACACTCATCTCACATTAGTTCACATCAATGCAGATGTCAGTGTGCACAAATTGTATTGCCCTCAAACTGATTCTGAGCTGTGAATGGAAGTTATGGTAACCATTGCTGTCACTTCAGTTTTATCAGAAAAACATGCAGTGGAACCATGGAAACAACATGCGACACAAAAAGCATCTACATCAAAGCCAGCATATACTGTAATTAGAATTTATTGAAGCCTGTCAGAAAAGGTACAGGATCTGCTGAGCCTCTGGATTCAGTCCAGTGCCTTCCATTAAACACAGTACAGTGCATTTAGCTTTGCTATGGCACAATACAAAAACGAATGCACTGATTTGCAGCTGCAAATAAGCGCATTACATGTATGTATTTCAGTTTAATTGCATCTAAAGAAATATAGTATTCAAATAAAGATGAAAAACTAGTCATAGACGGTATACGATCACTGGCCACTTTATAAGGTACGCTCCTTCAACTGCTTGGTAACTGATATCTCTAATCAGTGCATTTAGGCATGCAGACATGTTCAAAATGACCTAATGAAATTTTAACTAAGTGCCAGAATGGGGACAAAAGGTGATTTGAGTGACTTTGAATGTGGCAGGTTGCTGGTTCCAGGCAGCGTGGTCTGAGTTTTTCACAAACTGCTGATCTACTGAGAATTTCCCACATAACCATCTGTAGGGTTTACAGAGAATGGTTTGAAAAAGAGATAATATCCAGTGAGCAGCTGTTCTCGCGGTTAAAATGCGGGATCTGATTCTTGATTTCTGTTGCAACATTCGAATGGCAGTGTCAGAATTAGATGTAAACAGCATGAAAGCATGGATCCAGCCTGCCTTGAGTCAATGGTTCAAACTGTTGCTACTGCTGGTGGTGATTGCATACTGTGGGGGATATTTTATTGGCACACTTTGGGAACCTATCAACTGAGCCTTGTTAAAACACCACAGCCTGCATACATATTATTGCTGAGCATGTCCATGTGTTTTTGACCACAGCGTACCCATCTTTTGATGGCTGTTTCCAACGCCAATGCTCCATGACACGAATCTCAAATCATCTCAAACTGGTTTCTTGAACAGGACAGTGGGTTCACTGTACTCAGTTGGTCTACACAATCACCAGATCTCAATCCAATAGAGCACCTTTGAAATGTAGTGGAATGGGAGATTCACAAATTTGTTGCAACTGTGTGATGCTGTGTGATGCTGTCAATATGGACCAAAGAAATGTTTCCAGCACCTTGTTGAACCTTTACCATGAAGAACTAAAGTATTTGTGAGGGCCAAAGGAGGTCCAGCCTAGTACTAGCAAGGTGTACCTAACAAAGTGGCTGGTAAGTGTATATCTTACAGTAAAAATGGTCACATTTCACATTCTGCATATCACTCTAGCAGGCATAGCTATTTGGTAGTTTTTTATTCTAAAGAGAAAACTGATATTTGCGTGACGCACAAGCGCACATTTGCTCACATATGTCATGTGTTCCGTTACACAACTCCAAAAATGCGTGCCACCCACCAGCGACAGGGCATGATGACTCGACAAGCTACCTGGCACCCTCTGTAGTTGTAAGGCCAAGGCCAGTAACCCCGCAGAGGCTCACACACTCTCTGACAGTGAGTGTAGCTGCGTTGGCATTCGGAGCAGCAGATCCCCTGGTGGTCTAACATGGTGTCAAAGGTCAGGGCACTGTCCTCTCCGACCCCTCTGCTGCGCTGCATTTAAAGGAAGCATTGATTTTGAATAGCAATCTTGTTTTTTTAAAAAAAAGGAATATATATTTTTAATATTCATTTGCAATTCAAATGTTTTCAAAAACTTCTCGTCCGCTGAAGCATGTGACTCCAGTTCTTGAAGGCAGCATGAATTTTATATAACCGCTGGGAGTTTTCACTCCAGTTCATAAGTTCATCAAGTTGGAATGGCAGAAATTACCCAAGTGACCTGTAATTAAAGCTGCCAGTGTGACACCTTGACAACAGCAGCAGTAAGTATATACCTCCTACTGCTAGCAGAAATACCAGAACCACTTTAACACATTTCCACACCATGAGCTTCTATTTGTGTGAAAATGCATTTTTAACAAGGCTGCCGCCTTAAGAGTCGTGATGTAGTCATCTATTAAAGTGTTGACAAAACAGAGAAACTTCACTTCATAATGTTCCTTTAAGGGTTGCTTCAGGGCTCTGTATATGCCTCTTGATCAAAAATTCACCAACTCCCAGAGACTTGTTTACCATAAACACTGCTGCTGATGGAGATACTCACTTGGTAGGGGTTTTCGGGATTGTATGCTGACCCTCCAGCTGACTGTGCCCCCTCCTCCTCTTCTTCCGCAACTCTTGAGGTGTCATTCTCTGTGTGATTCACTGTGTCCCCCTCCTCAGCAGCTGCCTCAACCTCCACCATTCTAAACTGCCGTTTGGCTCGATGCGTGTCTCTCTTTTTCCTCTCCCCATCTGTTAGAGCAGTCACAAGAGGCAAGAGTATTGGGTCAACATCCACAAGATGCCATACATGTCCTCAGAGCTCAATCCTACATAGCTGGAGCTGTCTCAGATGTCCTGAATAATTAAATTAGCAGCAGTGATATCAAGCAGTCTTGCATATTTCAAGATCATTCTTTTTTAATACAAGACTGTGCAAGTCTTTTTTTGGTGTTCAGCTCTAAATGTGGTGTATGTTCAAGATGTTCAAGTGCTTCTCCAACTTCTTAGACAAGGCTGTAAAATTTACAAGTGTGTCAGCAGATAAGCAGGGCAATCAGAACTGAGACTTTAATACGCAACGAACAAATGTGCAGCAGTAGCTCACATGCTGAATGATCGAAGGGCAGTTTTCCTGGAGTACGATGGATGAAGTGAAACTGCATATAATATCTAAATAGAATAGAAAAAGCAAACCCTTGCGATGTGTAGGTTGGAGCCAGTGAATGGGAAGTTCCCCACAAAGATCCAGAATTTTCTTGCTCAGAAACCTGGTGTCCTTCAGCGGCTGCTCTGCTGCAACCCATAAAAGGAACTCCTCATCAAATCTCACTGGCATTGATTTATCTTTCTGACAGAGGGGGAAAAAAAGAGACCATGTCCTTGAATTACTAAGAAAGAAAAAGAAATTTAAGCTATAATCTCTTTTTTTTTCTTTTCAATTTACAATGTTCTTTTTCAAGTGGCGTGCACGTACCAGGTCAAACATCAGCATCTCTTTGCTGTGAGTTCCCATGGGAGGAAGTTTGGCTTTGATTTGGGATTTTATATAGCACTTGTCTCCTCCAAAGAAGCGGATTCCAGTTACTCCCTGCACCAAATCACAGAGATGCCATGTTTACACTCACGGCTTTGCTACTTTGCTAAGCACACAGAAGGTCTCAGCCGAGCTACCTCGGGAAGAGAGAACAAGGACAAACTTACTCACAATTTGAAAGTCATGAATTTCCACTGCTTCCTCAGCTCCACTCCCAGTTTTAAATCTCTCAAGATTGTTGTCAGAATCAATTTCCATGGAGCCCTCCCTCACCTCCCCGTTGATGTTCATACTGTAATGAACATTATAAACCTGGCAGCATTCAAAGTGGGATGTTAAAATGACTGATTAGTCGAGTTATGTAAATGACACAGTCACAAACACGAGTGAAGAGAGATAGAAAACAAGCTTCATGTTGCTTGTGTTATTCGCCCGCACAGTCATCAGTCAGAAAATCCTCTGTAGTTTTACCACACTGAGAATTTGAGTAAAGCACCGCAGGAGATGCTGTTACAGACCTTGATGGGGATGTTTGCCCTACAGGTGAGCTCATTAGTACACAAATAAACATTACACTATTTCTTATAAGATGGAAATGAATTCTAGGATCAATCTATGTAGTTTCTATGTGCTGTAAACAAAATTAAAGATGCATTTTTATGGTCCGAATTGTGATGGTTGTTGACGACACTTCCAAGAGATTAATATACATATCACAGAGCTGAAAACAACCATGCCCATTTAAATTTCCATCATTAAAGCATTCTGAAATGCACTCGGAGTCTGCCTCCCACCAAAAGCACCCCTGTCACATTCACTAACAGATATTTGTTATTGAAGGGGCAATGTAATAACTACAGAAGTCCTTTTTCAACACTTACATTTTTATTGCTCCCCTTCTGCAGATAGAGAGTAGCCACGGATGCACACAACATTAAAACTGCACCAACAATGACAACCACAGCTCCAAATCTCAAGGGATGGCTGAGTGCGGCAGAGGTTGGTGTGCTGCAGGTGCTTTGTCCCTGAAAGTTCAGAGTAAGCAAAGTAAGAAATGACACACACTGAGCCAGGACAAGAGAAGCATCCCTGGAAAGCTTTAGATTTTCCTGAGTTGACAGCTTTATTAATATGTCACAGATGTCAGTTCTATTTTGAATAAAAAGCTAATAAGGTTTTCTTACCGGAGGCCTGCAGAGCTCAAAACAGCAAGATCCATGAGTTGTATTTTGGACTTTTTCCATATTCTCTCTTATAATGTCTTCGATGAACCTTCATCTGCTTGCTTCTTCTCAGAGAATCAGCTTGTCCACCAGAGGAGTATTTTAACCCTTAGGTGTGAATGACGTACAGTTGATTTACTTTACTTGAGCAAAATTCTTCATCTGAATGTTACCTATTGCTCAAAGCAAGGTGGCCACCCTGTGGTGCCAAGCTAAAACAGGGCTTAAACAGCCCTGAGCTCACGAGACACTGACTGGTGTCATGGATTACGGACAGGGATGTACTGTTCGATAAAACGGATTTCATATGACCTTTGAGTCAGTTATTGTTTGGGACAGAATATGTACCTGTAAAGATAGCTACAAATGGAGCACATATTAAAGGAAAAAAATGCCTTAAAGTCTTAAGGGTGTTGGTGCACCATGCGGTACCACAAGAGCATCACCGGGCCTTTGTGTGCTCATTTGTGCTGAGATCTGGTGACAATGACCATTACAAGTACAGATGGATGTATTATCATATCCTGAATAAAAGGAGTATTTTTTTATATATTATGAATCTATTATAATCAGCAAATTATTCACTGATGTAAGGACAGGGGCATTGCCATCTTAGAAGAGACCACCAAGAATAGAAATGTTAATTTATAGCATAGCAGATATTACCCAGAACAAGGCTTTTTCTACATTTGCTTGGCTGTTACACATTTTGAATTAAACTGAATGCACCATAATTCTAGTAAAAGTTGAACAAAGGAGCCTTCATGGTCGTCCTCAGTCTTTATATTACAAGGTGATATGTGAGAGCACAGACTGGGAGTAATGTACACAGTTATATACAAGCACATGGACACACACACATATATAGACATAACCTTTGCTGAATTATGAATTTTCTCATTTGAGTTGAGGGGAAAGGACATTTTGTGGTTATGTAGTCTTTATCACAGATTGCATGAAAAGAGATTTAAATGTAAAATGCTGTTTCTTAGAAAAGATAAAAATCATCTTTTTTAAAAAAAACACGTAAGCTGAGAGGCAATCACAAAAGGTGAGGGGAGTCTTTGACCATTAAAGCAATATGCTTGCAGAATATAAAAATACTCCTTGTATTTAGGAAATGATAAATTGTTGTGTTCTTCATAGAACACGTTTATTTTTTATTTATTTATTTATTTTGAAAAGCAACCTGGATAAGTGGAGTGGCACTTTTTTTTTAATTCCCTGAGTAACTGTAAGTACATTTGATTGGCAATGCATTATTTGCATGCAAATTGAGGCTGCACAGTAAGTATATTGTGTACAATGACAAAACAGTGACATTGGCTTTTGCTTGCCATCAGTTCTGCTGTGATGGCTGGAGAAACTCATTTTATTTATTGCCGCTTATAAGCCTTTAAGGAAAATTAAATGCATTCAGTTGGCTAATTGAGGTTATTCTGTATGCTTTGTGAACAGGAAAATAGGTTGTACTCTGCCTGTAAGATTACAGTTAGGTCCTATAAGCCCAGAATTTTACATTTTATTCAAATGGTATTGAAAAGAAAACAAGCAAACTTTGTTTTTTAACTGTTTATTTGTGCAACAATGTGATAAAGTCTACCACAAACATGGTAATCCATCATATTGATTGTTTTCCACAGCAGAAAGGCCCTTGTCAGCCTAAATTTCCATAGGTCATGCCCCTTAAATAGTAACACATGCTTTTAAAAATTCATAATAAAATTCCTTTTTACATTGAATCGTTATGAAAAATATATTATTAATAATGTAAAAAATCTTGCATATTACACATGATACAATGAACAGTCTCATATGAGTCAAAAGACACACAACTTACTACAAAACACCGCAACAATCCAACACAGTCAATAAAGATAGAAGTATTATACAGTGTAGAGACAGCATAGAGACAAAATCTCATTTAACGACTGCTTCATCTGCCATGTAAGCTTCTTTAAGTGTTTGTATACTCTGGGATGGAAATTTCATCTGTTTCCTGTATTCTGGCTGGTGTTGGCGGACCAACGAGAATATAATCAAATTCTTGATGTTGAACTTTTTCATACACACTCTGCAGACCGTTGGTTTTGGGTATGTGAGGTGGGTAGTAGTTTTCCCTTCTCGTGTCCCGGGGAAGTGAAGCTGTCTTAGAAAATGTTGACAGATGGGGACCACAGGCCAGGCTTGTGTTTGGCCTTGTAGCTGAAGGGCTCCAGCATCGGTCCGAGTGTCCCAACACTTTGCACTCACTTGTACATGCCCAGAGACCTGTGGAAAACAGCAGTGCTGTCAGGATGTGATATGAATACAGTTGTTGGCTCACCTGGTTGAGGGTGTTTGATAAATGAAAGATCCCAGTTAGATCAAGTCCAAATGATCAGTCAAAATGCATCCAGTGTCCAGTTAAATCAGTCATAAGGTTACCAGTGCACTGGTTAATACATTGTTGTGCAAACTGTTTTGTACAGGTTAACTTTTGAATTATATCCAGTTATAAATCAGACGACCTCCTAGATTTTTTTTGACCTTGCCAAGTTGCTCATATATGCTCTCATTTGACTTGTTTTTTTCTGAATATATATTTTATCATTGCATTTTTTGACACTTACTATTCGTTGGGGGTGACTCTTTTTTGTGCACATCTCCACTTATATCAGAATCACTGTCATTGAAGTCACTGTCTCCTTTTCCACTGTCCTTGCCACTGATGTGGGGATCTCTTGCTGAGATTGTTGTGAATGAATTGCCTTTCCATATTGTTATAGGTCTGACAGTTTCTTTCCCATATCCTGGTAGTGTAGAATAACCCTGCAGAGATACAAACACATTCATGCACATTTTTAGTCTAAATGGGAAAAAACAAACAAACAAACAAACAAAAAAAAAAACCCAAAGTCATTTACCGTTTAAATGTACATACCTTTAATTTACCCTCCATCACCCTGCTGTTTGAATCAAAGATGCCTGCTGTCTGCCTGCCATCCTCACAGCCTGTCTCCATTGTGTTGCTGCTGGCCAATGGAGGATTCTCTGGAAATGGATGGGCATCAAACACTTTGCCTTTGTGGTTGTGAATTAATGAATCGATATGTCCACTTTCCACTTTCTCCACATTTGGTATTTCTTCTTTTTCATCAGTTCCTCCCTCCGCTGTCTCTTTTTTCCGGCGGCTGCAAATGGTTGTGATAAGAATGATAGCCATCAGGAGAACAGAGCAGCTCCCTGCCAGGACAATGATTATGGCTATGGACATGTCCCATTCAAAGAACTCCTCATTGCCATTTTGAGTTAAGGAAGGTAAACTCGGTAGAGCACCTTCTACAAAACTGAAATGTATAATAGCTGTGGAGGTAAGTGCAGGGGATCCACTGTCAGTGACTGACACTGTGACTTTGACATTGTCTGTGATATCATACGTCAGCTGTCGACTCACGTGCACCTTGCCTGTGTCTTTGTTGATAGAGAAACCCAGGTGTCCCCCCTCGGTGATTTTATAGGACAGCTGTGCATTTATGCCTTCATCAGCATCTGTTGCCTTTATCTGGGTTACCACATAACCTGCAGGTGCATCTTTAGGCAGGAAAACTTCAGCAGATCCTTTGTAAAGGGGGGGCTCTATGATAGAAGGCTGGTTGTCATTCTGATCAACTATTTTTAATCTGATGACAGCTCTGCTCTGAAGCTGTGGTGACCCCCCATCGCTTGCTTGAATGTGTACGTCTAACTGTTTCATAACTTCATAATTAAAGCTTCTGAGTGCATATATAGAGCCAGACACTGAGTTAAGAGACACAAAGGTGTTCACCGGGGAGCCCATGATAACACTGTCCACAAGTCTGTAAGTAATTTTCCCATTGTTGCCCAGATCTGCGTCGGTGGCCTCAACTGTGGTGATGTAAGCACCGGGAGCGTTGTTTTCCACCACTGAAACTTCGTAGACTGCTTTAGCAAAGTGAGGGGCGTTGTCATTCTCGTCGGTGAGTCTTATGGTGTACTGAGTGATTTTTCTCAGTGGCGGTGACCCAAAATCCTCAGCCATGACTGTCAAGTTATACTCACTAATCCTCTCTCTGTCTAGGGCTGCTGCTGTGACTATCATGTAGCTGTCCTCGTACGCCTGTCGGAGTTTGAAATGGTCGTGGCCGTACAGCGTGCAGTAGACCTGGCTGTTAACTCCAGAGTCCCTGTCCATGGTGCTGATCAGCGCCACCAGACTGTCCTTGTCTGCCGCCTCGCTGATGTATGCAATGCCAGTTGTAATGGAGGTCATAGGGGTGATGCTGATTTCTGGGGCATTGTCATTAACGTCTGTGACGTGAATTATGATTTTGCACACGGAGGGGGTCGGGTTGGGTCCCAGATCAGTTGCTTGCACATCTAGCTCATAGGTGTTTTTGTCCTCAAAATCCACGGGGCCCCTGAGAGTGAGACGACCCGATTTGTTATCCACTTGGAAAAGTTGTCGGATCTCATGAGAAACCTGTTTTCCGAACCCGTAAACGACCTCTCCGTTTAAGCCCTCATCAGCATCAACTGCGTTTAAGTCCAGTATAACAGTGCCGACCGGTGCGTCCTCTGGCAAACTGACGGAGAAACTGTTTTGGTCAAAAACTGGACTATTGTCATTAAAGTCGGTCACTTTTATTGTTATCTTTGTTGACCCCGATCTATATGGATTTCCTCCATCTGTGGCGACCAGCTCTACAGTGTATGATGACTGAGTCTCCCTGTCTAGCTCTTTCATTAGTACCAATTCCGCATATTTAACCCCATCCGCTCTCAGGAGCACATCAATGGTAAAATGACTGTTTACAGAGATTTGATAGCTTTGAATGTAGTTTGACCCGACATCAGCGTCCACAGCTGGGTCCAAAGGGATACGGGACCCAATTGCCGCATTCTCTGAAATTTCCACTATAGCCTCCTTGTTTGGAAACTCCGGAGAGTTGTCATTGATGTCCTTTATTTCCACTTCAACGTGAATCAATTTGTAGCGATCTTTTGAGAAATTAACCACGTCAAAAGTAATCAGGCACTGTAGAGAGTGTCTGCAGATTCTCTCCCTGTCAATTCGCTCACCGACAGTGAGTTCCCCGTCGCTTTCTCTCACCCTGATGAATGAATCGTTGAATTGTTTCATCATCCTGAAATTGCTCTTGGAGGAATGAGACAGACTCAAGGACATGTCCTTGGCAAGGTTTCCGATGACCGTACCTGGTGCGTCCTCCTCATTGGTCTGATATCTTATAGTATTTCCCTCGGACTGAGCCCATGAGGCAAATAAAAATTGATGGATTGAGAATATTAAAATCCACCGGTGCCAATAAGTTTTAAATTTGCCCCTTGTCATCTTCGCAGTACTCTTCCTCCCGGTAAGCAGCCTCATTGTGTGCGGTAGAGAGCAGTTCACCTCTGGAGCGAGCTCTCCATACAGCTCCCGCTTTTATGAACTGAACTGTGTTGAAAGTGAAAGTTACTTGCTCCTTGCGCGCAGCCAGTCAGATACGCTTGTTGCCTCGCCTTCAACAGCTCAAAATTCTGCAGTGGCGGGGTTTATACAGCTGCTGATGCTAATGAGACGAAGTGTGACCAATCCCTCGCTTTAGAATTAAAAATACCCCCTTGTGAAAAAAGAGCTCTAAGCCTTTTTTTTGAGTGCACACTGAAGGAAGTTGCAAAACAGAAAAAAGGGCAGAAAGATATGGCACTCCTTGAAGATGGTTCCTGTACTGTTTATCGTCTTATTACAGCCATTACTGAGTGATGGTTTTATTTAGCGAAGCCTATTTCTTTTCTTTTGATGTTTAGTGCGTTGCTGTTGAGCGTGCCTGTGCGCGAGTAGATATGTGCAAGTGTGCGCGCGCTTGTACAAATGTCTGCATGCACTCACAAGACCAGCTCAATTGTTTTTGGTGAGCTGAGCAGGGTTTTCTTCGGGGCTCAGTTAACATGAAAACTGTTTAATTATCTAGAGACAAATCCGCATTAAATTATCTACGTCTCCCCTCTGAGGGAGGAGTGGCGCTATATTGATCTCTTGGTGTGGTAGTCCTTGAGATGTTTTTGTTTATAGCGTACTTGCATGTACGGGAAAAAAAAAAAAAAAGATTAATATCCAGCAGGCTGCTGCCTCAAATGTAGCAGATCAATCAGTAAATGGATACAAGAATACGTTGAAGAGTCTCTCACATCGGGACCTTTATTGTTCTGGTCTTCTTTCTCTTGCCTCAGGCTTTTATAGGGAACTCTCTCTCTCTCTCTCTCTCTCACACACACTCACACACACACACACACACACACACACACGCACACACACCACACAC
>VUQK01010765.1:20322-45607 GCA_015106715.1 Bujurquina vittata | reverse complement strand
CTTTTTTTTTTCAGCCCCCCCCCCCCCCCCCCGTTCCTGCGATTGATCTATGATCAATGATTGGGGCCTAGCTGTTTCCCCTCACAGCTGAGAGCCCAAAGGACGGAAATGGAAAGAGGAGAATAGAGAGGGGGTTGGTAAGGTCAGACATAAGGAATCTAGTTTCTGTGGGAAAGAATCTGCTTTCTCTGTGTATGCTCTACAGAGGAGATGATAAAAATAGCTATTTAAACAGAACCATTACTGAGATGGTTGATGGAAGATGTTTGACTGAGTGAATCAATGATTAAATGAAAGAATCCATGACTGGATAAGAAAACCGATGAATGAATTCAATAAAAAATAACTTGTTTCTACTTTCTGACTTTTTTTCACTACATGTCAGCCATCTGTTTGGTCTCTGTACCAACTTATCTTGGCCAGATTTTTTTTAATTCCCATTGTGATCTCGGTTTCTGTAAGTCCAGTGGAAAAAAGTGCTAGTATTTTGACAGAAGGGGGATCTTTACAGTCCCCGCTCTCACCCAATAAACCATGTCTCTTCTGGTGCCCGTTTTCTGGTCTGTGTAGTAAACAAGAGTCACGATATTTCTGCAAAATCATCTTAGCCAGCAGATTCTTGTGAGTGAAGGAGCATCGGCTGATCTATTCAGGCCAGGTGACGCTTGAAACTAGTGCAGCCACTCTGCATTAGCTAGTCTTGTGTTTCCAGGTCACAGTAAGAGCTTTGCCAAAATCCTCCAGTAACGCATACATTTTAAAGCATATATAAATAATATAATCCCACTTCCAAAAAAGGTGGGACACTGTGTAAAATGTAAATAAAAACAGAATGAATGCAAAACTATTTGAAATATAAATCTTTATTTTATTCACAATAGAACATTGAAAACATATCAAATGTTTAAACTGAGATAATGTACATTTTAAGAAAAAAAAAAGAGGTCGTTTTGAACTTGATGGTAGCAACACATCTCAAAAAAGTTGGGACAAGGCCCTGTTTACCACAATGCAGCATCCCCTCTTTTGTAAACATCAGTCTGTAAACATCAGGGAACTGAGGAGACCAGCTGCTGGACTTCTGGGAGAGGAATGATGTCCCAGTTTTGTCTCATATAGGATTCTAGCTGCTCAGCTGTCCTGGATCTTGTTTGCCTTATTGTTCTTTTCATGAAGCACCAAATGTCTTTAATCAGTGAAAGGTCTGGATTGCAGGCAGCATCCGAAACCATGTTGTTGTAATAGATGCAGCATGCAGTTTAGCATTGTCTTGCTAAATATGCGAGGTCTTCCCTGAAAAAGATGTTGTCAAGATGGGAGCATATGTTGCTCTTAAACCTGTCAGCATGGTCAGCTGTTTTCATAGACTATGATTTCTGGTAGTAATGCAGTAATTTCCATGCCAGAATCATTCCTATTTTTAGAGTGATGTCACCTGAAGGCCCAAAGATCACAGGCATCCAGTAGCCTTTAGCCTTGTCCCTTGCGCACAGAGATTTCTCCAGGTTCTTTGTTGATGATGATATGTACTGATGATAAGAAAGTTGTCACAATGTTACATTGAGGAACAGTATTCTGAAATTGTTCCACAATTTGTAGATGCCTCTCTAAGATGCTCTTTTTATACCCACTTATTTCCTGACCATTGCCAATTAACCTACTGTAATTAGCTGCAAATTGTTTCTCCAGCTCTTTTCTTTAGTACCACTTTGCCTCGCTTCAACTATTTTACACATTGTTGCCATCAAATTCAAAATTACCTTGATTTTTTTTTTGAAATGCTGCATGTTCTCAGTTTAAACATTTCATATGTTTTCTGTATTTTATTGTGAATAAAATATGGGTTTATGCGATTGCATTCTGTTTTAATTTACATTTTGCACAGCATCCCAGCCTTTTTGGAATTGGGATTGTGATAAAGGCAGTCGTGCTGGGATCCTGGGAAAAGTGTTCCTCCTTTGAAGTGGTAATAGACAACTCCATCATCATCCCAGCCCCTTACTGATCAAGAAATATGGTAACTGAATGTCACTTTTGAATCTGTTCGGGTCACTGAGGTGTTTGTATGGGAGAACGACAATCCGAGGTTAATGTTTATGTGCTTTGGGTTTCTGTTAATCTTGTATTTGTCCTTTTTAGTAAAATGATTACACAAAGTTACTTGTTTCAGCATCGACCAATGCAGTTAAAATATACACCATTAGCTTCAGGTTAAGATACAAATAGCTCCCCTAATCCTGTTTTGCTTGTGCAATCAAGCCTTGCTTTTCCCCAGGAGATTTTCCACCTGGTGTTAAACACAAATGTAGAGTGGACCTGAGGTTTATAGGCCAGCAGTGTGCACTGTGGTAGGGCCATTTTTCTAAAGCCATTACACTGCACAATATTCACATTTCCAAAATCTACTTATTAGAAAAAACTTTGGTCTGTGTATTTGATTTAGTCATCTTATTAAAAAACAAAACAACAGTATGTTAAATGAGAGTGATATATTGCATCAGTAAATGTATCGGTAAATGTGATTCATACACCTTCCAGGCAAATGTTGTGTTGTGTTTGAAAGGGTTTTGTAACATTTCGTTAGGCAATAATTCAGTGAGTCAGGTTGTTGGATATTAAGTCAAATGTCAGTAAACCTGGTAAAGACCTGTTTGCTGAAAATAAGATTTGAACCACTGTGAAACTGAGCCTAAGGGTTCTGAAGTGTTTGTCATCTTTTAAAACCGTTTCCGGTTTATGGCTGACTTAAAAGTCATTTCTCAGCATTCCCGGAAAAGCTCTTTTCTGACCATGAAACCAGTGTCATAAATATCTAGAAGAACCTACATCCTTCCAGCTTTCCATCCAAGCATGACACTTTGTCTCCTCTGCCATACATATGGTGGTCAGGCCAGGCTGCGAATACTCCAGTTTCCCCTCAGCCGCTCTCACTCCTCCTCATAGCGAACTTATCAGTTTTCTTGAGAGTGACTTTCAATAATGTGTCAGACATTAACAAAACAAATTGGGAAATATGTGTCCATTTACTGTGAAACCAGAGCTGTTTGTGGTTTTCAAAATGGTCCTCACACAGCTGAATGGTTGGACTGGTAAAAAAAGGGGGGGGGGGGCATTTTGGAGGACGGCAAGAAAGATGCTCATTGAACCACTAACTCAACACGTCAACTTGCCTCTTAAGAAGTAGCAGTGCTGTTTTTCATGAAATGAGTGGCTTCTCTTAGAAGTACGAGTCCCCATCAGTTCCACTGTGTCTCTTACCAGACCATGTATTGCTATAATGATGTAAAGCAGATGGCTTCTGTCTGGGTTCTGTTCCTCTGTGCTGTCTCAGCAGCTGTCTCTGTCCCCCTCTCGCTCCCTTTCTGTCTCCCTCTCTTAAGCCATATCAGTCTTTCACACTATTTATCTTCTTCCAAACTCCCTCTCCCTCTCTGTTTTTGTCACACTTTCTCACATTTTTCCCTTTACACCATAACATGCTCTTGAATCTGTCTAACAAACTAAGAATGACACTGACCAGCTTGTATACATGATGTGCAAAGTGGGGAAACATAATTTCTCTGTTTTTTTTTGGTTTTCTTTTTAGCTATCTATCTTAATACATGCCATCTTGTGTTTTCTAATTTTCTCTTCTAATTTAGAGCTCCCCTTCTTGCTTAAACAGCAACACCCACTCTTCCTCACCCCTGCTAAGAGAGAGGGAGAACGAAACAGAGGGAGTGTGGGACTTGCATAGAGATGATAAAATGGATGTTTAATAGGCTGAGAAGGAATAAAGAGAGAGCAGGGGAGAAACAGAGTCAAAAATAAAGGACTTTTCTGCTGTTTGATGATCTGAGAACGCTATAGAGGAGGGCTGAATGGAGGGATGGAGCCAGCTGAGGCAGCTGGTGTAGAACAGAGGGAGGAAAAGAGTGAAAGAAGAGGTGGATGCAACTGCTGCTTTTTAGTCCTGCAGACATTAAGTAGACTTAGAGGAGTGCATTGCTAAGAGTGTATTTAATATTTTCTGTTACAGATACAAAAAAATCAAAACAGAAATTAAATTAAACATGCAACAGGCTAATGGTTTACTTGGCATCCTAGTAACTTTAAGGGCCATGTTGTTGTTTCATTATCTTATGAATATTGCAGTTATATTCATAAGATATCCCCCAAATTACATTAAAGACATTGCAAAACAAAATGACTGCTCAGAGTAAAACATCAGTCTTTGCAAGTGAGACCTTTGCATTTCACACTTTTGCATTCGACCTGAGTTCCATCAAACTTGTTTGTTTATGTGAAACTGCCTTCGCTTCACACTTTAACCTCAGCACTTGCTATTTGACCAAAAATAAACTGTCAGCTGCCATTTGTTTGAATCATAGCCAAATGTTATCCATCCATCCATCCATCCATCCATCCATCCGGCTTATCTGGGTTTGGATGACAGGGGCAGCAATCTAAGAAGAGACACTTAGACCCCCATCTCCCCCAGCTCAACCGGGGGGGAAACTAAGGCATTCCCAAACCAGCTGAGAGACATAATTTCACAGCCGTGTCCTGGATCTGCCTCCTTGCAGAGGACATGTCCATAATATCTCACTTAGGAGGTGCCCAGAAGGTATCCTAGCGAGATGCTCAAACCGCTTTAGCTACGTCCTTTCAATATGGAGGAGGATGAGCTCTGAGTCCCTCATGAATAACTGAGCATGCTCCTCATCTTGTCACTAAGAGAGAGATGCCAGCCACTCTACGAAGATTGATATAAGCATATCTAAAAAGCATATCTGCAATCTCAGTTTTGTGGCCACTACCCAAAACTATAGGTAAGGGTATGATGACCAGTAAATCGACAGCTTAGCTTTTATGCTAAGCTCTGTCTTTACTACAACAGACTGGTTGAGCGTCAGCATCACTATAGATGCTGCGCCAATTCATCTGTCTTTCACCCACTCATGAACAAGACTCAGAGATACTTACATTTCTCCATTTAGGTTAGTAACTCATCCATGACCCAAGGTGAGCATTCTACCCTTTTTGGCTGAGGACCGTGGTCTTAGACTTGGAGGTCCTGAATCTCGTCCCAGCTATTTTAGATCTGGTGTGATGAGACCAGAGAAACCACATCATCTACAGAGATCAGAGATGAACCCGAGGCTACCGAAGTGGAGACTCTTCATCACTTTGCTGCACCTACACCATAAAAGTTACAGTATGAACAGAATTGGTGACAGAGTGCAGAGTCCAATTACACTTCCATATCTAATAATAATACTCACAAGACAAGTACCTGAAAGTACAGTACTTTGCAAAAGTCTTGAGCCACCCCTCACTACCGCTACCAAGGATGTTATACATGTGTCATTCTGTCCTTAAACACAATAGCTCGAAAAGTTTTGAATGAATTCTCATAAAACCTTCAAGGGATGTAGAGTGGAGTCATATTTATTGGTCAAAAATTGAAAAAAGTCTAATAACTTAGAAACTATGATTGTGGTGTGATGTGTATTGTTAACATATAGAAAGTACCACATAAAGACTTCAAGTATGTCAAATATGACCTCTGACCTCTCCTTCTAGGTCAATAGATTGATCTGAAGGTCAAAGTGATAAAAATGCTATATAGAGCTGTTTAAAACTATTTGTTTAACTCACTACCATTGTTTGTATTGGCAACATTTAGGAAATGATACTATTGGGATTCTAAATATCACATTATAGTTTATGACCACATTTATAAGTCAGCGTCAAGTGGCTTAGCAAACACTAAAACATTCCCCTGAAAGTACGGTACAATGACTGGACTGAATATGAGTGAAAAAAGCAGCCAGTGTTGAAAGAAAACCTTTGAAAAACCTCCAGAAAGCTGAGAGAACTATTGCTCAGGACCACTTACAAAAATGACAAGAAAGTCAAAACATAAATAAATGAGGGTTGGCTCGATACTTTTGCACAGTATTGCAACCCTAGAATTTTCAGTGCCAGTAACATTGTTATTACAAAATCAATACCAGTGTGTTGGTGTTTGAAAGTTTCTAATATCAGTACTTAAGATATGGTGCAGTGATCTGTGAAAGCAGTTTTTACTGAAAACATGGCCATCTGCTCTTTCTGGACTTCCATAATCACCTCTGTGCATCAAATAAGAATCCTGCAAAACCATAATGGTGGAATCCTGTGTAACACACCTAAGCAGATACATATGTTTATATGTCATCAAAATTTGTTTCCTCTTTGAAGATCTCTGTTCTGCTATTAGGTTTGAACTGGGGAAGTCAGTGCGCGTGGGTGTGTGGGTTTGTCTATGTAAGAGCAAACATAGACAAATTGTTTCTCTGCATTCATGTATGTATGTCATGCATTTCAGTGGGATATATTAGTGATCACCTCAGTATGTTTCTATATCTCTACACGTTTATGTGTGCTTTGGCTTTCAGACAGTCTCATGTAAGGATTCAGGGTAGCTTTACAACAGGAAGTTAATGGTTTGCATGGTTTTTCATTTCTGCGTGTTTTTGTGTGAGCAGCTGTTGTATAACTGATCAATTTGGGGAGAAGAAGAGAAGATACTGAGAGTTTGACTTTGATTATATGTGAGTGTGTGATACAGTTTAACTGTAAAAAGGGGCTCCCCAGTTGTATCTGTAGTATCAGTTAAATCAGCGGTTTTCAGTGAGCTGTCCCCTTACTTTGTCTTGCTGAGTTGTCTTCCATCATATCGAATGTTTAAGTGTGACGTTTACAAAGAGGACAACCTGGTTGGTGGATGTCGTATTTGTGGGGGATTTTCTGACTTTTTATGCGTGTGCGTGTTTGTGTGTGTGTGTGTGTGTGTGTGTGTGTGTGTGTCAGACGTCAAACATCAACTTCCTCTCCATCCACGTGTGCTGAGACAAGCTCATAAACCTACTGTGTGTTACTTCCACTTCTAAAAGAGCACATGCCCGCGTTTGTTAGCATTTGTTTTTTGTATAGTTCGCTTTTAGTCTAGTATTTTTTTTTCTTTTTTCATTCAGTACCGTAAACTGTGTACAGAATTCTGCTGGCAATGAGCTTCAGGAGCAAAATCACCTTCAGGAAGAAAATAAAGAGCAAACGAGTGCGATCGGATTTCAACCGGCTGAGTATTGTATGTATCTGTTTTGTCTGTGTGTCACGCTCTGTATTGCTTAGTCTTGCTCTGTATTTAATGACTGTCGCATCGTGTCAGTTATTTCTGTTCAGTAATGTACACTAGCTTTAGTCCTTGTCTTAAGTGTGACATTTACACATTTAATGATTATAGACCACTGTTCTGTCTGTCTTCTTATTAGGTTCTTTATACTTCCACACTATTTATTAGGATTATTATGTTCTTCATTTTCTCTGGTTTTGAAGATTTGTTTGTTTTGTTTGGGTGTATCAGACTCTGACAGGAAAAGGCAGTTAGAAGAGAACATATAGAATTAAATGGTGCATGCATTACCCGAACTAATGTTACATTACCGTATCTAACACATGTCAGCTGCGGAGGGGAAAGGCAGGCTTTGCCTTTTTGCTTCATATTTATTGCAAAAAAAAAAAAAAGCTCTTTGGCTATATGACTGTAATATAACTCTAGATAATCAGCAGAACATTCGGTCTGGATGGAGTATAAAGCATGCTGATAGTTAATGCTGTCCTAGAGTGAACATGAAAAATATGAGGTGTGTATTATTTAGAGGAGTATCGAGACAGAGGTTTGTTGCAAGGCAAGGATCACCCTTTGCAGAATTACTCTCTTGCCGCCTTCTACATGTGCTCCATCTTGATTGTTTGCCAAGAGGCCTGTTCTCACTGTTGAGACACTGTAGCTGTGCTGGGTGAAAGCCCCAGTCTGCATTATATGCATGTAAACCAAACCAGAGCTCATTACTTCCTCTGTCTTCCTGACCACAGCCTCTCCTGCTCTCACTTTGCTGCTGTTGCTGCTCTGTTACTGTTCTCTAAATGACAGAAGCAATTTACTCTCTCGTAAAACATGTGTAAGCGCTGTTTATGTGACTCACTGACCAGTTACATAATCCTTCAACATAGTTCTAAATTTCTTTGAAAAAAGTGAAGGTTAGACTGTGATTAACTGCTTTGTGTTGGTGTGGTGGTTAAAATGATGTAAAAAAGTTATGTGAAAGACTGAGAACGCATGTAGAAGAGACTGTTGAGCGGCTGGTCTTGCGGCGTTGTGATAATCAGGCTTGTAGTACTGTCAGTGTATTGTGGACTGGTTACTATTTAGTTTTCATATACATAAAAATTCCAGCTGTTTATTTCCTGGTCTGGTTTAGTCATCTGTATAGTTTTTGTTGTTGTTTTGGCTTCTTTCGATTCAAAAATTAGTCTTCATGTTTAATATGAACTGTTTAGCAGGGTGTGTCAGAGGCTCACTTCACCAACGCACTACTTCCTCTAAAATGTTTTTAGGTCCTAATGATGTCATGACACAACACAGGAAATGTCACGTTTGTGGCTATTTTTCAGTGTGCAGGCTTGTAAAATTGTGTGTATTGGTTATAAAGATTTGGATCTGTAGGTCCCATATTTTTGAGACTGCTGTTAGGTATAGCTATACCATGTAACGTGTAGTTCATGAATAACACAAACATACTTTATTTTTGCCTCCTGTGGCCCGTCAGCTGAAAATAAGTTTACTTAGGACAAATCACTACTGATCTAAATGTGATCCCTAAATTATAGTTCTTCAGATTTTGATGCTTTGGTTTAGGGAAGAAGAAGAACAACATTTTGATGTGTTTCATTATTCGGAAATAATATGCATTACTCTGCAAAAGTCTTGAGCCACCCCTCATTTCTTTATATTTTCCTTCCAAGGAGCTAGACGTCAGACATTGGCTACTTTTTCATTCATTTTCAGTCCAGTCCTTGTACCTGACTACCTTCAGAGGAATGTTTTTGTGTTTGGTTAGCCACTTGACACTGACCTAGCTTAGAAAGGGCACCTAACACAACCAGTGTTGTGTCTACACATAACAGACGACTTAGCAAAGAAGCAATTTCAAATTGTCTTTAGGCATTTTGTGACTAGCATCCTTTTTGCAAAAACAAGTAATTTCATTTCTTTAGTTAAATCTGTTAAAAGTGCCAAAGATAACATAGTTTGACAGGGATACAAAACTATTTTTGGACCAACAAGGTAAATCATGAAGAGTTAGTCGACAAATCCTTGCATATCTCAGCATGATTTGCAGTGTGTCCTTAAAAGAATAGAGGAAACTGAACCATTGGAAGACAAAAAAAGCAACAGTGATTGTGTACAGTGGGGATCCTCAAGTCCAGGCCTCGTGCCCCCCCTGCCCTGCAAATTTTAGATGTGTCTCTGCTTCAACACACCTGAGTCAAATATAGAAGTCATTAGCAGGACTCTGGAGAACTTGACTGCATACCGAGGAGGTAATTCAGCCATTTGATTCAGGTGTGTTGGCTCAGGGACACATCTAAAAACCGACAGGACACCGGCCTTCTAGGCCTGAATTTGAGGATGCTTGGTGTACAGCCATCTGTGAAACACAGTGGAGGCTCTGTCATGGTTTGGGGCTGCATTTCAGCCAGTTATGATTTTTTTTTCTTTTATATATTGTGTTTTAATTATTGTACAGCGCTTTTGGCTTTTGGTGTCACCTGAATCCTGTTGCTCCTATGTGAGAAGGTGATTCATTGGCTTATGGGATGTTGCAAATTTCATTAGCGCTGCAACAATCGATTATTTTGGTAATCGAGTACTCAATTACCCAAGTAACTGGATAAGAAATACTTTTTTCACATTAACAGTTCATCTGCACTTTTTAACTTCCGTACTGCAGTTTTTTCCTGTGTGAAACAAACAGGGTGGATGGAGCAGCAGTACAAAGTTCTCTTTTCTTCAAATATTGATCAGGTGGTCGATGAAGCACCTCCAGCTGTTTCCCAGTAAAGGTTTAATTGTTTTTACAGGTGGAAAAGCTTCTTTTAGACGCTGGAAAAAACATTTCCTTCTGTTCCATCTGAGCGCACGATCTCCGGCTCTTTGCGCTTGTGCAGACAGACTGCACGTAAAACAGCTGACTGCTGCTGTTGCATCATCAGTGTTTATGTTGAAAAACTGGAAGCTGCGTGAGCATAATCTTGTAATGCTTTATTATTCACAAGCATTCTCCTAAATACGTTTCTATATTGCTATATATCTATATTTGGTCACTAATCAGTGAGTATAAAAAAATATTGTGACGGGGAAGGGGTCCTTCCGGTACCGGACGATCGCTAACGCGGTGCTCCGTATGTCCGAGAGCTGAAGTAGAGAAAAAATAAGCACAGCGAGCACAGCACACAAACACGGCAGAGAGCGGAGGAGGCGTGGAAAACACGCCTGCGATGATCCACTCAGTGTCAAAGGGAATCCGGCAGCGACTCCAGCGCGGCATGAGAGGGTTATTTTCTCCTGATCTCCTGAACTCCTGATCCCCTCCATTCCAATAGGTGGTCAACCGCAAACCCACAAGAAGAAGATGACGGCAGCGAGTACGCAGCTAATGAGAGCAAACACTATTTAATGGATCGGATTAAATTTCTCCGATATCCGATCCAGTAATTTAGGCCAGTATCAGACCGATACCGATACTGAATATCGGATCGGCGCAGCCCTAATTATGAATGCAGAAAAGTACAGAAAATTCAGATTTTGATCAACAATGCAGTACCATCTGGAAGACATCTGATTGGCAGCAGCTTCATTTTTCAGCATGACAATGATTCCAGACATACTGCAAATGAATAAAAACATACCTTAATAGGAATACACCAGTGGAACACTATCAGTGATGGATTTATATTAGTATGCACAGAGCTTAATGGTTGACAGTTTTTCTTCTGTGCAGGGATCTGTATGTGTGTGGAGAGTTGTCTGTAAGTCAGGGGTTCATTAATCCTGAGCTCAGACTGTTTCTCTCACTCAGTAATTACCACCAGGGTGTGTTTTAAATGGTAAATGGACTGTTTTTTATTTAGCACGTTTAAGTTCTATCTAACAGTCACTCTCTTACAAACACATCAGAAACCAACTTTGGGGTTCAGTGTCTTGCTCAAGGGTACTTTGGCATGCAGACTGGAGCAGCCAGGCATTAAACCACTAACCTTCTGGTTAGCGGATAACTATATCTCCTGAGCTACAGACTTGAAGTGTGGCTTAATGATAATAATAAAAAAAATATATGCAACCTACTTGAAGCAACAGCAAAAGCTCAGCTCATAGTAATTTCCTCTGTCTTGTTACCAGACTTTAAAAGTGAGAATAGAAGTCTCACATTTTTTTATCAGACTCTGAAGAGCATCTGATGAACCTGCTGCAGTTACCTCTAACAACAGATGGTGTCTTCTCCCTAGACCTATCAGACTGCTTGACCATTAGCGAACTTAAAGTTAGCCCAACTTAGCCAGTGTCATTACCACTTGTGACACAGTTAATTTAACAGTCTTAAGATCTTTAGAGAGTTTGAGCTTTTAAGATGAGGACTCTGCAGTCTGTAGTTCTTGTTGAAAAAAGAATCACTAATATTATCAGTAATATCAGTATTAGTGTCAGGAAATGTTTTTTTATGTTTTTCTGAAATGTGCTTTAAATGTACAACATAGTGAAACATAAATTGTGAAGTTACTGTTGATTATGACAGACTCATAATGTAAGAGTGAGACCCCTCATCATTTCCCTCACCATTTGTTATTAGGTTTGCAAAAAATCACTTATGTAGATGCAGCACTAAAAGTCATGTTCACAGCATTCATATTATGAATGAATATACTGTATGATAGTGAGACATTCTTGTAAATCACTTAAGCCTGTAAATGAACAAGAGTTTGTTGATAATACATGCATACTTATACTTCAGTATGGTTTTGAATGCCAGACTTTTACTTGTAATGGAGCATTATCTTGGCGTACTATTAATTTCACTTAAGCAAATAAAGTCAACTGTCACTGCTGACAGAGACTGTTCCAGATAAGCATCCCTCCTTATCTACTTTGACTCTCTGGGCTTAAGTTACAGAGGCATTTGTACATGATTATTCTGCTTTTGCTTATTCATCCATAGGCTGGACTCTTTTTTTTTTTTGTTGTTGTTGTTATTTGTACTGTTGTGCTATATAATGAGCCAGAGCTGTGCAGGCTCAAAGCTAAGCCAAAATATCTGCAATATCCTGCATTAAGGTTATCTTGTGTGTTTCAGGCACATCACTCTGTCTTCCATTTAGATATCAAAGCTTCCAATGACTCACACACAGTGAGTTTTTTTATCTCACTGCTTCAACTAGCTCCTTTCTGCCAGTGGATGTACAGTAAGAGTTTGCTAGGTGAACTCTACGCTGAGCAGTCACAGCTGTTCCCAGTTGCTTTTACCAAGCTCCAATATGATCTACTTATGACAGCAACTGAAAAACCATAAACATGTATTTACAACAACCATATAGCAAATGCATTGTGGTCTGGCCTTCCATCTGAACTTGGCTTTCATCAGTCCAACCACCGCTACCAGCCGACTAATGGCTTGTCTGTATTTTCATCCAATATCTACGCTCGCTTGCACATTTTTTTTTTTACACATTTACAAATCTGATTGCACACATTCTGAATGTACATTTGCAGATTCCTGTACACATTCACAAATCTCTGTACATATTTAGAGATTTATTCAGAAATTTACAAATCTGATCACACACACATGGCTCTGATCCGCATACACGGATCTCAGTACACACACACACACAATCAGAATATATACACACGTCTGAATATGCATACATGTATTTCCAAATGCACAGACAGATTGAAATACACATATGCAAACTGAGATACACACACAATAATAGCCTCCCGGGCTACTTGATGTAATGTATTGAATCCCACTGATGTGTGGTATCTAACCACAATAGAATATTGTTCAAATATCTGTTTGTTTGTTTGTTTCCCCATTTGCAGCAGGAGAAGCCTAAACTAATCGATCCTCTTGACTATGAGGCTGTCATCTCTGAACTGGGGGATGAGTTGAAGGAAGACCCTCTCAGAGACCTGCTCCTATTTCCTGACAATGATTTCTCAGTAAGTGTGGTTTACCGTTGAATTTAATCACTGTAAAAATCTTCCTGTTCAACTCTGAATCCTGCATCTCTCTGCCTAGAGTGAGGTTTTTGAGATCAGGAGGCATTTCTGTTGAATAACCAATCAAATATTCAACAATGACTTATTGGAGTGGCCCAGCATGGTTTCCAGGCAACCTGATTGCGTAATAATATAGCATGCATAGCTGAAGTTGTAGGTGCAAAAAATAGGTGCAACAGCTAAAAACAGATCGATTTTCCTAAATTGGCCATAGGTGTGAATGTGAACAGGAATGGTTGTCTGTCTCTCTTTATTGGCTCTATGATAAACTAGCATCCTGTCCAGGATTGTCCTGTGCCAACTGGAATAGGGTCCAGCCCCATGAATCGGAAGGATGGATATTTTTTTTTACGATTAATTCACTATTTATAAAATATCCAGCATACCAGTTCCTGTAGTTTAGCATTACAAGTCATCAGCCAGGTCATGTTTCTAAATGAGAACTGGTTCTTAAACATTTTACCTGGTAAAATGAAGGTAAAAAAAAAAAAAAATAGTCTTAGTTGCTCGACTGGATTCATTAAGATGTGAATTGGAGTGTTGGTAAAATTCAAAACTCATCAGAATAAAATGACTTTACCAACCCCTCAAAGCTGGGAGGCATTTGCAGCATTTTATATTTGCGCACAGTAATGATACCAAAGTGTCAGCTTTTAATTTGACAATAATTTACTGATGTTTAAAATGCAATATGTGCCACTTTCCATCCCAGCATGACACATTTACTCTCCCTAATAAGGCATGTTGAGCATTGTGGTCTTTTCATTACAGACAGTTATTTATTCTCTCTGGCTCCCTTTAGCTGTTTGTTCATTAGTACCTTCATTTATGTGCTAATGTGTTGCCGCAGATAGAGAGCCTCTGCACATTAAAATGCTCTAATTAGCTGCTTGTGGTAAAGAGATTCATTTCCTCATGGACTCTAGAGTTGCAGCTTTAATGCATGCTTCTAAAATTTTTGTGCCTAAAAGAAAAAGACTTCTTTGATTTTCTTTATCTCTGCAGCAGATAGTACATTTCAATACATGTACCGTAAGTGAAACCGGCTGCGCCAACTGTCACTGACGAATAAAAGGCAGCATACTCGGTGTATGGCCAGCCGATTAGGCAAAGCAATATCAAATCTGTCTCCTTTCATCCAAAAAGATTTAGCGCTGATGGTTTCCATGGATCATAAAATGTACATTTTTATTAATAAAGCTGCATGATTCACATGTGAGGTTATTAGTTGTAAGTCCAGTCAGGGCTGAGAAATGGACTGCATATTAGATGATTTGACTTGAATTATTAATAGACATGGCAATAAAGCTGCCCAGAAACAATTTCATTATTACGTTAATACACCGGCTTTTTGCATATTCTCTCATATCATAGCACATGAGGTGTTAGTATGTAATCTATAAATTATTATACTGTAAGGAGTCCTGATAGGACTGAGTCTGCAACCAAGAGGCTATACCTGTGATCAGAAGTGGTGCTTCAAGCTAAATGGTCACATTAGCAGACTTATATCCTCACAGTGGCAAATAGTTATGTTGCTGTGCTTACCTGCACCAGCAATATGTCAAAAAACAATAAATGTATTGTGAAGCTGTTATTAGCCTTCAGAACTGGATAAATACATTTATCAACTGCAGAAATAAACACCATTCATATTTTCACTTGTGGTGGAGTGCTGTCTAACGTGACAGACCAAATCTGAAAAGTGTTTCTTTCTTCTTTTTGCCCTGCCTGAGGTACGACAACAGTATCTTCATTGCTTTAACAATAAGTGTACACACCATTATTCGGGTCAATTTTGGCAGCCAATATTTTTTAAATCGCACAGTGCCAGCAATTCTGCCCCTGTAATAAAATACCAGAGCACACAAACAAAAAGAAGACAGAGCAAAAGAAAACAACAATGTCGTTGCATAATTATTTTTAAATCATCATTGTTTTAACTTATTTTAAATAAAGTTTGTGAGGGCATTGAAGCAAGGTGGCTAATCAGTTTTCATCTGTCATTTTCTTCCCTTTATTCTTCCAGGTATCCACAGTGCCTCAGGAGAGACGCACTGTCAAATCAACTGTTCCTGAGGGGGCAGAACTGTATGCTGAATGTCTGCTGGTCAGACAGGTAAGCTGTGTGTTTGCTTTTATATGCTTTATTCCCCTGTACAGTACTAACAGTTGACCCTGTGATTTGAAATGAGGCTTTTTAGGTGCATGGTGGGTAGGTCTGTCAATTTAGACTGACCTTAAAATAGGACATCCTGATAGCAACAGAGCAGTTTCACCACCACTTTAAAATAAAGCAGACGTGTGCGTGTGTGCGTGTGTGTGTGTGTGCGCGCATATGTGTGTGTGTGCACGCACGTGTGTATATCAGGGTTCGTTTCAGATCCACTAGCCGTGATCTCAAGTGCTTAGTGGAGAAGTACTATCTGAGTAGACGGAAACTCCCCAGACATGTCACAGCTCACTGGAGACTAGCATATGCTGTTGACTCGTGTGCGTGCGTGTGTGTGTGTGTGTGTGTTTGTGTGTTTGTACAGTTGAGCCTATTGTATCAGTTAAGTTGTGTGGTGCATTTATGATTTGTCAATTTGTGACATTGTAAATAAATTCTCAGGATAGGTCAAGAAAAGGGATAAAAGTTAAATGGTATTCAACAAGCAGGCAGGATATGAAACTGCCTCACAGTCTCTGTCTGAGACTTTCACTGCACCGCAGACTCCCTAGGCGAGTACTAGTTCAACCATACTGGCTAATCTTTAGAGGTGTACTATTAAGACATCTTTATATTCAGGTTCCCCAGGCAAAGAGTCTTAATTCAGTTCCATTTATAATTTAAACCTAATGACATGCACTGTAGTGCAGCTTTCTTCATTGTCAGTAAATATTTCAGCTGCTCCAGGTCTGTGTTTCCCAGTGAGGCCATCATTTAGGAAATCTAATATTTAAATATAATCTTCATCCTCTCCTCTAGGCCTGCAAATATTACAACTCTGATCAAAATGTGGTCCAGTTCAAGTATGACGACTATGCCGGAGACTACCGCCTGCTGCCGAGGTAATACACTTTCGACAGTACCGGCTTGAACGTTCATACTAATTTGGTGGTTTTCACCTGCACTGAGTTTGTGTAGATTTTGTTCTTGATGAGCTTTGTGCAGAAAATCTTAACATGAGAGAACCCAGACTTTGTTAAAAAAAGAAAAAGTGGCATGTTGAAAAGTTGCCATTACTAGCATAGAAAAGCCCTAAGAACCTTTACTTTAAATCAATTCATAATCAATTTGAATAAAGCAAAGTTTGATTCATGGACAGTTTGACTTTCCTGTACATTAGTTTATAGTTTTCAATAATATGCTGTAGAAATGTGGATTTGGGTTTGTTTGACTTGACTAATGATGTGCTGAGTTTTGAACTCACGAACACCGACACCCATAAGTAGCTGCTAACATCAGCGATGACCACAATTTATTACTCTTAGGTGTTAGGTCATTAGGAAGAGCAAGAGGGTGGCCAGTGTTAAGCAAAGGGGAAGTTCATGTTGAAGAGTGAGGGTGTTCCCACTTTAAGAAATATTAACTTTCAGACCTCCCTCTGTCCCTATTTTTGAATGTCAGTCATCCGGCCACATCCATTCAAGCAGTTAGTAATTTATTTCGGGCTGTCAGACTGTCAAACAGAGTTTTGTCAGTCCCAGTGAGACGTACCCAGAACAGCCCTGCTGTTACTGCTCTCAGCCACAGGAATGTCCCTATGCTATCCCATGGGTTGCCACTGTATTCTTTCAGTCAGTTCACATGACCTCGAAACTGACATCCAGGATGAGCTATAAAACAAGACATGTCTTAAACGCAAGTACAGTGTTGCGAAAACATCATTCCATAAAGTTCAGCTGTCCTGTCATTTTACAAGTGGCAAACATAACTATTATGTTGTTTGTTTACTGAGCGAGCAGCTAACCAAACATTAACAGTAAAGATGAAGATTTATAGAACCAGTTGATGTGAAATGCAGTCTTGAAAGCCAGAGTACAATGCACCTCTACAACTCCTGTATGTGTGTGGTTGTCACCGCTGGAGCGATCTTCATTTGTGCTGGCCAGTATTAGCATTCCTCTTTCAGTCTCCAGCCCACAATTGCCAGCATTTTTCTAAACATAGTCCATCACTAGATTTTGTCAGAACGCTTTTACGACTGTGTGACTTTTAGTAGAGGGTGGTTCCAGTGCACGGATTGCAGCCTCGCTGTCTGCAGCTCACAGCGCACACACAAAGGCATTTCATCCTGTGGCTCACACACAGAGACGGGCCAGCCTTTAAAATCAGTGGAGCGGGACTGAATAAGGGGACTGCCTATTGTTGACTCCTGACAGAAAACGATGGAGCAGAGTCAGCCACCCACAGTCATTTGCGCAACTCAAAATGCAGTGCATTAAATGAATGCCAGAAGTCATTTTCTCTGTTCATGGCTATAGTTTATTACCAGAGATCCACATTTTTTCCATCATCTTCCTGATCTTTCCCTGTTTCCTTTTAGGAAACTGTACAAAGCAGAGAAGCTTCCATCCCACTCTTTTGAGATTGACTATGAAGATGTGGACAAGGATGAGGTCAGCAATGATGATCTTCTTTTCTCAAATGCTTTTTAGAGTGAATCCATTACATACTGGTTACATCCTGAGGCTCATGTTTAAATTGGTTTATTGCAGCCTAAAAGCTGTTAAAACGTACTTTGCGAGATTAGCTATTATTGCAGGTCAGCGGGACGCTGTTACGAGCATAACTGAGTGGATTCAATGAGTCTAGAAATTCTCCTTTTCCGTATCGATCATTCTGTCAGAGGAATGAATGGAAGGCTAATGCGTCTTTAACTGATCACATTTGTTGTTTTCTTTTGCAGGACACCACCTCGTTGTCATCATCCAAAGGAGGAGGGGGTGGAGGAGGCGGTGGGGGGGGAGGCGGCGGGATTGGTGTGTTTCGTTCAGGCTGGCTGTATAAAGGGAACTTTAACAGCACTGTCAACAATAGTATCACTGTTCGGGTGAGGAAGTGTATGATGTTGTCTGTTTTCATGCCCACATTCATTTTTTTCTGTCTGGTTTTTTCACTTTTATCCCAACCAAAATGATTTCTCTGAGCTGTTACTGTCTCTGTGAAATTAAACTGGGACAACGATTGGTGACATATTTTTCAACACACCGAGGAAATATCTACATTATTATTATTTGTAACTCAAAGCCCATTCTTGAAGTCCATATTAACTTACAGGAAACTCAGAATACTGTTTATGTTTTGTGCTCTTATTTGAACAAATACACAAAATTATTTGGTTGCCCATGGCTTTGTCCTGCAGCTAGGGAAATACATTTTAATCATTTTTCTATCTTGACAGTCATTCAAAAGGAGGTATTTCCAGCTCACCCAGCTAACAGATAACTCCTACATCATGAATTTCTACAAAGATGAAAAGATCTCAAAGGAACCAAAAGGGTGCATCTTCCTTGACTCATGCACGGGTGTGGTACAGGTAGGCTTTAACACGTCTTGCATTCACTCTACCACAAAAGACTACAAGGCAGCAAGAATATAGATAAAAAAAACATCTGCACAATGAAATCTACTGTATTAAGTTATAGACTGTGGCACAGCCTGCCGTGATCACAGCTTTCTCTTGGTGTATCAACATATACTTTATAATGTGCTATATCGCTTTGCTTAGTTCGCTATTACTGCCATTGCCACACTGCTACAACAATAACAATAAGTGAAACAAATACTGGTAGAGGGATAAACATAAAGATATTGTATTAAAATATTTATTTATCCATCCGTCCATTTTCTGCTGCGTATCCGGATCTGGATTGCTACAGTAGCAAAGCCGCCCTGTCTTCCCTCTCCTCAGCCACCTCTTCCAGCTTTTTTGGTGGCATATTGAGGTGTTTCCTGTTCCTCCTCTAATTTGAACAAGCTCGAAACATCTCACCTTTGAGGCATCCTGGTCAGATTTTTGATCCACCTCAGCTGGCTCCTTTCGTATTGCTGAGCTACTCACCCTGGCTGAGCCCAGCCACCCTTTGAAAGAAGCTCATTTCTCAGATCTCTCTTCACCGTGACAGACCTGTACGGCATCCACATTAGTACAGATGGTGCACCAATCCATCCCAATCCCTTTGTGCACGAACAGGACCCCAAGATACTTGAACTCCTCCATTGGGGACAGCAACTGAGAGCCATTACCTCAGACTTGGAGGTGCTAATTCTAAGGGATCAAGCGTCTGGATAATTTATTTGAATTATTTGTCTGAATATGTTTTAAGACTTATAGGTCATAACCTAAACATGCTAGTAATGTAGAAACTGGACTAAATTTATTAAAATGACATTGTATATTAATTGCAAGCACCAGACCTGGCATGCAGTAACAAAATGCATGTCGCAAAGACATGCGTACCTGGTCTACATACACGCCCTGCAACACTTGTATTTGAGGCTAAATTCAGTTTATTATTATTTATTATTTCCCACTGCCTAATTACAAACGCTTTAATATTTTTATGTATTTGCCATAATGCCACTAATAGCCATTGGCTATTAGTACAGTTGGCATAACAATCCAGATAATTGAATTAAACATGTTCCGAAAGGCACCAACAATACAAAGATGGCCCCGCTCAGTGATTTCAATTAGCAAACGTGAAACCTATCAGATGGCCTACCCTAAGAAGTCACACCCCCAACTTTAAGAACTGTAGGCCTTAAAACAATTTAAAAAGATGAATTAAACATAATAAAGTTGTTATCACTTTATGTCCCCTGTAAAGCTGGGTAACATTTTGAACTAAAGTCTCGAAGGGATTGATTCACTTTTGGAGTGAGCATCAAGTTACACCAGGAAATGCAGTTTTAGCACTGCCTGTTATTTTTCAGTCTATAGGCTGCTGCTAATATTATATTGGTGCAAAGACCTGTACCAGAACACCTATTAATAAAACAAAACCAATTAGCAGGATAAAGCAGAGTGAAGAGCACTACTGTAACTCTTCTCTGTGCATTGCTGAAAAATGTGGGTCTAAGAACAGTTGGAGCAAAATGGCCTGCATTCAAAAACTGCATGTGTAAATACAAAAACTTCTAATGTTTTCCAAGAACTGACTCTGACCAGATTTTCCTCTCCTTTCATCCGTCCCCTAAAGAATAACCGCCTAAGGAAGCATGCCTTTGAGCTGAAGATGAATGAGGTTACATACTTTGTGCTGGCTGCAGAGAGCGAGCAGGACATGGAAGAATGGATTAGCACACTGACCCGTATCCTACAGATCAGTCCTCCTGAAGGACCAGCTCAAGACCGTAAGAGCTTGGACCTCAACGAGCACCGGCAGGGTGAGATTCTCCTCTTGTAGCAAAGGCAATGGGGGGAGAGAAAGGGTTTATTTAAAAGAGATGAAGAAGAATTTTTTTTTTTTTGCATAATTCCAGCATCTGGTTAAATTATGGCACCCTTAAAGGGGTATGATTTTATAGTCGGTGTCAGCAGAAAATGTAACCTTTTTCTCTCTGTCTGACTTACTCTGACTAAATAATGTCTGTCATCTTGCCATGACCTTAATGGGGAATTTCTACTCATTCCATAACATCAACTTCAGGAAATTAGATCTGACACCCAAAAGTGACTCCACCTGGGTTTAGTATGAGATGTGATGATTAACAATCTTTATGTGCCAGTTCTGTGAGAGGCCAGGCAAGGATCAGCAGCCTGTAACATAACAAAAAAAAACACTGATAGGGTATTAAAAATTGGTCCAATGAAAAGTGAAGGTATGATGTAATGCCCTCAGCCGTCATGGCTCTGTCGTCTGTTAGTGTGCCTCTAAATCAGGCAGTGGGTGTGTGGTAACCTAACATTAATGAGCCCTTTTGTTCAGCCTGGCTTTTAAGAAAAATTGCTCCAGGCAGCTTGAAGGGTATATTTCTCCAGAAGCCTGCCTGCCTTATTATCCATGAATACCACAAATTGAGTCATATTTTATTCTGAGATGTATATGCCTGCTGACTCTGGTTGGTGGGTATTTACAGCAGTGTACTGCTGAACCTATTTTAGAAAATGTTATATGATCTGTAACATAAAATGTACTGCTTAGATAAACTTTCCTGACCGCTAAATGATGGGAATCATCAGTCATAAATGAAAGTCACTCTCAGGAGTCCTGATTGTGTTTGTTTTCTCTCCAGATGTGTTTGACCTGTCGTTAAGTGACTCCTGTTTGCAGGAAAATGAAGAAACCACAGAGAACGGCATCAATCCAGAGTTAGCAAAGGTTAGCTACACTCACAGCTCACATTGTCCAATCAATATTATAACTCAGCTACAACTACCTACATGCAACATTATCAGTTTGAAAGGTACTGTACACACATACACAGCATACATACAAGTATCTCATTAAACACTAGTAGGGACTTCATGACCAGGTCCACAACCAGTTGTATTTCTGATAGTCAATGCATGCACATAAGCACGCTTAGTGTGCGATGCAGGCACTTCCACACCTGATGATTACAATACATGAAGAAACATAACAAAACAATAGGAAAAGAACAGAAAAGATGCCCACTAGTCAGTGTGGGCGTGCTGGTTTTATGAGGAAAGTGATTTGTTAGGCTTTTTATCAGAAAAAAGAAACACTAAAGATAAATGCAAGTCTATTTGTTTTCAAGAAACCTCTGCAGTCTGTAAGTCCAGCTCACCGGAATATGCTTGAAACAGTCACATCAAAGCAAAACTGACAAAAAAGCACGCTGTTTACTGAAAACATAAATTACATTAAGCTCTTTATTAATTGTGCTGAACTGCTCTCTGCCTCTCTCTGACTTCCTGCCATCTTTCCTGTCTCAGTATATCTCAGAGACAGATGAAGGAATTCGTTCTGCCAGACGTGAAGAGAGATTGAATCTGTTCTCCCTTGATCCAGACACTCCTGTAAGCACAAAGCATTTAGCTAAACATCCCAGAGTATGCATATATTTTTTAAATGTCTTAAACTTTATTTTACATCATATTTTCTTTTTACTTTATGCATTGCTGCATTTTGTAGTGGAATAAAATAAGGCTGACCTCCAAGTAAATTGTGTTTGACCAACCACAGGCTCTGAGGAGCCCACGGACTGAACATTCATCCACTGAAAACACAGCAGTGCGTCCTTTTGAGGAGAAGCTTGGCAGGAGGTTTATGGTAACTTGCCGATCCCTCAACCTCATGCTACAAGGCTGCGTCAACGAGAGTGAAACAGAACCAGTCACTAATGTGAGCATAAGTCACACATTTAGCAGACAGTGATTAAAGCCTTCTGACCTTTGCTTTAATGGGGGGAAATAGCACTTTTATGTTAATGCAGAAAGAGTATATTTTTTTTTCCTGAAAACATGGAGGGGATTCATTTTGCTGAGTGAAGCTGTTTCCAATTTGCTCCTGAAGTAAGTGTGCAAGGAATAACTGTGCCAAATTTGCACAATTAGATTGAACCCTTCTTCGTTTCCCTGGCTCTGATGGATGTACGAGAAGGAAGGAAGGTATCTGCAGACTTCCATGTAGACCTCAACCATGAGGCAGTGCGTCAGATGCTCGGAGGCCAGAGTAATGGGACAGGGGCTCCGGATATGGGGGTTGGAGGTCAGGAAAATGGCTTGTGTTCTCCTGCTGAGAGGAAGCCCGGTGACTGTTACCTCAGCTTGGACCTGGAGCACTGGCTTTGCTTTCCCAAACAGGTACAAGGACATTACTCCTAAAAATGCTTTACTTCCATGTCTTACTCTGCATATTACTTGTACAGTACATGGACTCTAATATGCTTTTTCAATGGTGTCTCTGCAGGCCATTTTCTCAGTGACCAACCCGCACACGGACATAGTGATGGTGGCAAGAGTGGAGAAGGTGTTGATGGGAAATATTGCTTGTGGAACTGAACCTTATATAAAGAATACAGACTCCAGCAAGGTCGGAACCAAACTTTTGTCATTCTGTTTGAATCAGCGTTTACATGACTTCACATTACATTTATATCAGTCTCTGATCGATAACAGAGAGATAAACCTTTTATAGTGTCTTATCTCTTAGTACATACTGGAAAAAAATAGCCCATGATACAAGCTGTTATTTTAAGGAAATTGGCTTAATCTAGTAAAAGAGTTTAGACTGACATTTGCAAAATAGTTTTTCTGTTAGAGCAGAGTTATCTTTATCACTGAATGCCAGTCAAGTTGGATAGTTCAGAAATGATATTTTTCCATCATTAATCCCAGACATTTCCTGGCTTTCCCCATGGGCAGTGCTCCATGCGATCCTTGTTTAAGTGACTAAGTGAATCCGCACACATTCGACCAACTGCCAGAGTGACTGTATTAAATAACCTCTGATTTAGCTTGTCACTCTGTCAGGGTCAACTAGAATTTAAGCATTGTATTAAGGAATGTCAGCTGGGCCTTCTTTTTAACATTTCCCTCTGTACATCTTTCTACTCTTGTGTCTTGGACAGACTGTTCAGAAGATTATAAAGTCCAACAAACAGTTTTGTAGTAAACTGGGAAAGTACCGCATGCCATTTGCGTGGTCTGTAAGGTTAGTGCTGATGTTTAAAATCTATGTGTTCACAATATTATAAACCTTCCCTATGCTCTTTTCCTTATGCATTAAAAATTTGCATCCTTTTCTGATTATTAAAGGCCAGTGTTTAAGGACAACCACGGAGCACTGGATCGAGAGTCTCGTTTCTCGCCTCTTTTTAAACAGGAGAGCAACAAGATTTCCACAGACGACCTTATTAAGCTGGTGTCTGAGTACAGGAGGTAAAATGGCCCGTAGGCTTTGCCAGAAAAGTAGTCCACAAACAGTTTTATAAGATCCACATTTTACACAAAGCTTTATCTTTGCAGGGCTGAGAAGACGAGCAAACTACAGACTGTTCCTGGGACTCTGGACATTGCATTGGACTATATTCCAATGGAACATCCTAGTATGTCTGCTTTTCACCCTGCCTGTATTCACTCATGTTTCCATTCTGTTCTCACCCCTTCCCTTTTCTACTCCTGACATACATTCAAATCCATCTCTTTTTTTCAGACTGTGTGACATCCTCCTATATACCAGTGAAGCCCTTTGATGAGCTGAGTAAACACCAGCCCACAGTTGAGGTGGAAGAGTTTGTACAAGACAACACCAAGTTCATTCAGCCACATCGTGTCTACAAAAACCACATCTACGTCTACCCTAAACACCTCAAGTATGACAGTCAGAAGAGTTTTGCTAAGGTATGGCACGTAGTACCATTTACCATGACACTAAAGTTTTCACATTCTTTATGTTTTTTTATTGTACAGTTCTTTTGAATGTGTTTAGTCATTAACATCACAATGGTCTTCTTGTTCAAGGCTCGTAACCTTTCCGTCTACGTGGAGTTCCGCAGCTCAGACGAAGAGGTTGCCAAACCCTTAAAGGTAGAAAAATATGCCTTCTGACATGCTGGTGATTTTTATATGACTCATTTTTTCGACATTTAAGCTCTTTATATTATGGGAAACTGCTGTTTTGCAGTGCATCTATGGTAAACCAGGAGGACCAGTGTTCACCACAACAGCCTCCTCCACCGTCCTACATCACTCTCAGAACCCTGACTTCTATGATGAGGTGAGGGCCATATTTTCTTTTTTTTTTTTAAAGAACAGAGGTTTCTACAGGCATCACATGAACATAATTAGAATGTAGAAGTGGGTCAGTTTTTATCAGCCTTTAGAAAGAAGATGTTTTAAGGGGCTCTCTTGCAGTGCATAAATCATTAAATGCTATTTTATCCTCAGGTGAAGATTGAGCTTCCTACTCAGCTCCATGAAAAGCACCATCTTCTTTTCTCCTTTTACCATGTCACATGTGACATTAATGCTAAGACAAATTCAAAGAGGAAAGAAACTCTGGAGACCCCAGGTGAGATGTTGGTAGTTTGCCAGCATGAGTGTGTTGTAGTTGTTATTTTGTTCCCATTATTCATACACTGAATTATTATTCTCAGGCCACAGCTGTAAATAAGAACATGTTCTTAATCTTTCTGCCTGGTTAAATAAAGGTTTAAATTAAATTAAAAATTCAGTTTCT
>VUQK01010765.1:0-11929 GCA_015106715.1 Bujurquina vittata | reverse complement strand
TTTTGCTTTTTTTTTTTTATTATACGATTTGTATGGTTTGTTGTTGTGGCAGCATTTTCAAAAACATGCTGCTGTCATCAACTCAAAAAAAAAAAAAAAATCAACATTTGATATGGTGTGTTTATATTATATTCAAGCCACTTAAAATTGTATGGTTATGAAATTTGGAAATCATTGCACTCTGATTTTATTTGCATTTATGTGCTCCAGCTTTTACTGGAAATAGTGATGTAAAAACTGTAAAAAGAAAAAAAAGGTGTATGAAAAAGAAAAGGAATCTGACTTTTTTTTAATGAGACTACAGTATCTCTGACTGATGTCTGCTTTTCCAGGAGAAGCAGGCAAGAATTGCATCTCTCTACCTGCCTTTGTATGGCCTGATCCTGGACAACATGCCTCGCTTCTTCCTCAGGGACCTTTTCCCCATCTACTTTACTTCTAGTGACCAAGTAAGAGTCGAGATAAATGATGAAATTATTAATAATAGTCTACTGATTGACTCCTACATGTGCAATATTATGTATATCCATGTTATGTTTTAAGGTATATCTATTTTCCTTTTCTCCATCTGCCTCAGGGCTCTCGAGATGACCTCAGTGTGGGAGGAGGAGTGGCTGCAGGGGTGATTCCTGTTACTCGCCATGCCAACTCAGTAGATGCCTCCTTTTCCAAAGAAGTACTCAACTCCATTACAGGTAGCACTGTTATATGTGTGTGTCTATTTCTAGTGTCTATATCTAATAAAAAGGTGAGAGTCAGGACAATGATGCTGACACCCCTCCCTCCTCCGCCAGCCTTCTCATCCTTCGCAGTTGCTACGGGTAACCAGGCTGACTCTCGAGGTTCTCTGATCAGCGTGGACTCCAACCCGAGCAACAGCGACAGGAACAGCGAGAAAATGGACGGATGTGAGAAGGTGAGCTAGCTCACATGAGGAGGAGGAGCAAGCACATCTGTGCAGAGAACTTTAGTCATTTATTTATTGTGTTTGATAGATACTGTTAATATGTATGTTGTGAATCATTCACACAAATTCAGTATCATGAGGAAATACTTTGCAGAAAAATGAAAAAAATTAGACTGCTAATGCTGAACAATTCAATTCAGCACACTGCTTTAAAGTAAAGAAATATTGAAGTTGTTGCCCCCAATTGCAATTGCATGTCATCAGTTATCTTTATTTACCAGGGTGTCAAACTAATTTTAGTTAATGAGCCATAACTCAGTTTGACCTCCACTGGGTTGGGCCAGTAAAGCTATTACTTGATAACCTCTTTTTTTCGGGGGGTGGTAAAATTTTATTTAAATCAGTTATAACACACACATTACATCCCACTTTAACTCCACTTCAAGTTAGATATACTGTTATCAACAATTTATCTACGATTGCATTTCTGTCTGGACGTTGGTCCGTAGTTTGCCCGGCCTCAGTCCCTGATAGGCTACGGTTCTCGATGTGACAAGTTGGACCAGGCAGAGACGCGCAGTCTCCTCATGTGCTTTTTGCACATCATGAAAACCATATCTGAAGGTAAGAAATATAACTTAAAGAATTCACCCAGTCCACACTGGAACCTTGTTGAGTTGTGTTGGAAATACTACTTATTATTTATTACATTTACGGTTGTAAAACGTTTTTTTTTTCTGTTGTTATTTTAATGCCGTACGCTCCAGATATCCACCCCTTTTTCACTCCATGAATAGATTTACTAGCCAGTACCCTGCTGCATTATGTTATGTTTTTTGTTGCCTATTTCCAGACGTGCTGGTGTCCTACTGGCACCGTGCCATTCACCAGGAAATCTCGGACTTCTTCAACATTTTGGAGTAAGAGCTCTTCTTTTTTATTCGCTGAAGACTTAGCATAGGGATTGTTGCACTGATTAGCAATAGGGATTCTTCATAGAGAGAGAGAAAAACATAGACAGGCAGACAGGGACGAGGGCAAGTGAAAAAAGGCAAGAAGAAAAGGGAACGTGGCCAGAAGGGATCAGATGAAAAAACTGACACTATGAGAAAGTGAGAGAAAAAAAATAGACTATAATTCCAATGAGAGCTCCCGTTCACCGTCGAGTGCAGTAAATTAATTTTCCGTGTTTCCCATTTGTCTGCATCTACTGTTCTGCTGCAGCTCAGTATGATCACATGCACTTTAGTCTGTCTTCTTATTTTAGAAAACTTGTCTTTTTCTTCAGGCTGTGTCTTCAGCACTTCAGGTTCCTCGGAAAACGCCACATAGCCAGGTGAGTGTGACCTCCTCTCTGCCTTCTCCAACAAAGAAGTGAACCAGGTGCCACTCACATGCATTTATTATAATGCTGCAGATATGGAAAGTGCTTATTAACTCAACATACATGCTGCAGCCAAAGGTTTTAACACCACCACATACTGATACATAATTCATATAATCATGCACACAAGTGTAAATGCAGCCCCCTCCCACACACACATACACACACTTGAAATCAGACGAATTCAGGCAGAAATACTAATATGTGTTCAGCATGCGTGCGCACACTCAGGGATGAGCTTCAAGAGGGGAGGAGGTAAAGGAGGGAAGAAAAGGAAGGGGGGGAGGTGAAACTCCTGGATATTGTAGTGTAGTAGTTGGCAAGCACAGGATGGGGGGGTTGTTATCGTGTGTGCGTGCTCTTACTGGAGCTGAGCCATTGGCACTGCAAGCCTCTTCCATCTTCTGGATCCTCCCAGCTAATTAAATTAGCCCTCTTTTTTTCCTTTCAGCAATAGGATGCTGAGATGTAAGCCAACAAAAGGCTGGGAGAACACACTGCTTTACTGTGTACGGAGGCATTAACTGAATAAAGATAGCTGGAAGCCTAGCTAGGGCTCTCAGATGTAGTCGAGCCTGTCTGGGGCTACTAGCTACTTAACATTTGTCTGCAACACCAGGCCATGGGGATTCAGGGTCTTACGCTTGTGTCTGTCTCGATGTATTTATTCATTAGCTCTTGGATGTCTGGTTGAGTCAGTTTAGGCACACAAGTTCTGGAGAGATGAAATACATTACAAATCCTTAATATTTTTCTGCAATGGTGGTAAAAGCATCAGTGGATAATAAAATGCTTAGGTTCATACAGTGAGAGCTCAATTGTCAAAAAACTACTAATCTGCATCATCAGGAATGTATGGCTGAGCTTTAATCTGGTGTTATTGACTGCAGTCTTGCAGCAAAAGCCGACACATTATTGCACTGCAGTTTACTAAATGCACTCCACCCACATCAGTGAGAACTGAACAGTGAAAAACAAAAACAGAGAAATCCCTCGTGTAAAATCACCAAAACTGTTCCAAGACATGTGTTTAGGCCATGGTTCTTAGTTTGAAGCCAGTTGAGGAAACAGTGTCATTTAGCCAGTAATGTTGCAGTTTAGTCCAGACATCATTCTAGCATGTCCATTTTTTGAGTCAGGGACTGTTGTTTCCTAAACTTGCTGTGTTCTGGACACATTTGCACCTGCACAAAACACACAACCAACACAACACAACCAAGTAACATTTGACTGTAATGTTTTCTCCATGTTCAACCTTGCTGTTGTAGTCTCCATCACAATGCATGCCTTCACCCCCTCCCCCTCTGTGCATGGTGCCTCTGATAATGGTTTGTCTGTGTGACTGCACATGTATTGATGTTCTGTTGCATCAAATAACGCTTTCTTTGTTGACGCAGAAATATTTTGTGTAATATTCTGTATGTTGGTTTGTTTGCTCTTTCCGACTCCGATGTTGCACGTTGACCTTGTAACCCTCCGTCTCCATGCCTTAAGTCTCAACACTGGCTGGGATCCACCATCTGCTTGGCTTGAGTTTCCTTAATTGGCTCTGATCCTTTTGTGTTGATTGGCTTACATGGTTTCTTTTATCTGGCAAAGGAAGCATTTGCTTTATTCAGATTGGCAGCAGTTTCTAATCAAGCTTTAAGGATCATAATATGATACGTTGAACATCTGTTTTTCTTGAGATCCCGTTATGGAGCTAGTTTGTGACACAGCATAAATGACATTCAACTTCATCACAATTATATCTCTTTGTCCCTATTGCTGTCCACTGTACATTACTATCACTCCTAAGCCACAGATTCTACTAACACCCTACCAAGAGTTAATGTAGCATTTACGCAGTATTACTAATGGCAAACTAAAAGCATTGACTCTTCTGTGCCTCTAACCTTTCCATCTGGCTGACCTTCCTCTTGAGCTGTTTGATCTTTGTTTCTGGCTCCAGCCGCTTTCATCACACCAAGGTCAAATTGGAGATCTTGTATGCTTTCTGCATTTCATATAGCTTTACTAAAATACAATGTGACCTAGCTGCTATAAATATGTAACAAGGTCACAAAAGTGCAAAGATTGTAGTGCTTTGCAGACTGTTTTACAGTTGATCAATGAGGTCAGTTTCTTATTGATTACAGGCGTGCGCTGACAGCTATTAGCATGCCATCCACAGTTAGGACATTTGACTAATAACAATTTCAAAAATGATGGTCTTAATTAAACTAACTAATGCTAGCTTTGATGTGGTTGGCTTGTGAACAGGAAGCTAGCAGCGGCAGTAAAGCTGGCTCAGTCAACCCACGCCAATGGCACCCTGAAGGGCTCTAACAACCCCTCCCAGTCCTCTCAACCCTCAAGCCTCTTCCCACAATGGTAATCACCCTCCACAAAGAAAATAGACAACACCTCAGTCATGATGACAAACTAAATCTTTGTTTACTGAACTTTTTTTTTTAATGCAAATGATGTCTGGTGGCCCAAAAGGGCTTTTCATATGTCATAAAACTCCAGACTATTAAATACAGGATAATCATCCAAGAACAATGTGAATACGTGAACAAAAATTGATTGTGCATTTGTGTTTTTGTGTGTAATTTCATCATTTATGTCACCACTGTGTTTCCATATAATAGATTGTAATTGTGCCTCTCCCCATACCTGTGGTGTTCTGTGTGATTTGCCAGTCCTTGTGTCTTTACACTTATGTCTTGATAGCCTCCTGCTAGCAGCAAGTCCTTGCGACATGGATTCCATTTATATCTATCCGCCTACTTAAGTGTGCAGAATCTGCAGAGATTGTATACCTTTGTATTTATCCAAAGGTTTAGTACTACATTTGCCAAAGTGCAATTTAAACAGGTCATGAATAAAACATGGCAGGACTGTGATTTACACTAGCTTCTGATTTGTGCTGTTGTCTCTCAGGTTGGCATCTGGGAGTGATGGCCACCGGCATGCTCGCTCCCAAACCATGCCCATCATCAGGGGCAAGAATGCACTCACCAACCCCAAGCTGCTGCAGCTGATGGAGCCAGGTAACAAATGCACTGAAGTCGCAGTAAGGTTACTTTGATGTATCTGTTATTCACATCTGCTTCTGTTTCTAGATGGCATTCAGGATGGGGACACGTTGAGTCCTACAGATATTGAGGCGAACATGTCCACGGAGGTCGCACTCACAGTGCTGGATGTACTAGAGCTGTTTGTTCTGCATCACAAGGTATGTGACCAAAAGTAAATTTATTACCACAAAGTATTGCAGTGCCACATTAATATTTATTTATTAGCTTTTTTTTTTTAATGATGATAGTATCACAACATTACAGTTTGTTTGTTTGTAAGTGGCTTTTACACTACTACCTTGGCACTCCTGGAGTATTTTGATCTAAATCAGATCATAATGTTATCACAATTTATTTTAAACCACATGTTTTGCTTCATGATATCTAGAAAAGGTGGAGGTATTCCAAATTATACAAAAACTGGACAGAAAATTAAAATTTTAAATTTTAGGTCAGGAGAGAGATACAGTGTCTACAGTGATCCGTAATATATGGTGGAAGCTCTGTCATGGTTTGGGGCTGGATTTCAGCCAGTGGTGTTGCGAATCTTGTCAAAATTAATAAAATTATCAATGCAGAAAAGTCAGATTTCGATCTGCCATTCAATACCATCTGGAAAGCATCTGACTGGCAACAGCTTAATTTCTCAGCTTGACAATGATCCCAAACACACTGCCGGTGCAGTGAAAGTGTACTTGGATAGAAACCCAGAGTAGAACACTATCAATCGTGGATTTGCCTCCTCAGAGTCCAGACTCAACATTACTGAAGCATTGTGGGATCATCTTGACTGAGAACAGAACAAAAGGCAGCCAACATCTAAAGAAGAGATTTGGAAACGTCTGGAGAACTATTCTGGAAGACCATCATCCCTGAAGTCCTCCTCTCCAAACTCACCCCGCTCACTGTTCCAGCCTCCGTTTCTCAGTGGATCACAAACGTTCTGACAAACAGGAAGCAGCAGGTGAGACGAGGGAGAATCACATTCAGCACCTGGAAAATCAGCACTGACACCCCCTCAGGGATGTGTCCTCTCTCCTCTGCTCTTCTCCCTCTACACAAATAGCTGCCCCTCAATGACATGACAGTCATCGGACTCATCAAAGACAGTGATGAGTCTGCATACAGACGCTGGGTTGAACAGCTGGCCCTGTGGTGCAGTCAGACCAATCTTGAGCTGAATATACTCAAAACTGTGGAGGTGACAGTGGACCTCAGGAGGAGCCCCTCTCCATTGTCCCCCCTCACCTTACTCAGCAGGCTGTCACTCTGATGAACACTTAGAACACTCGTATAGTGCCTGTAACAAGTTATCCGTCCCTTATTTATTCCAGAATCGATTCCAACATCTTTGCGCACTGCACCATTGCACATATAAATATGCTACACGTGTTGTTATTGTCTGTGTCGTGTTGTTATTGTTTGTCTACTATGTTATGTACAGAAAAGAAATAACTGGAGCCAAAGCTGATTCTGATCCTCATACTTCATATTGACTTTCAAGCTCATTACAATTATACAGACTCTGGTTTTGCCTTATACACTATATTCCACGTATGTCAGCAGATGTTCCAATAAATTGTTACACCAATTTCCTCTTTCCCAGCAAAAGATAAAGAAATGTTGGGTGGCTAAAGACTTTATCACATTTACAGTAACACACGTTCACTTCATACACACTGCCACCTGGTGGCAAGAATATTCCTTTTTAAAGGCTGTGCATTGAGGTTAAAAGTCTTTAGTGAAGCATGTTTTCTTCGTCTTCTTGCATTCATCCATACAGAAGCAGCTGTTGCAGGATGATGGACAGAACACATTGATGAAGAAGGTGCTGGACACCTACTTGCTCTTCTTTCAGATCAACCAATCAACTGCTACTCTACGGCATGTCTTTGCTGCGCTCAGGCTTTTTGTACAAAAGGTTCAGAAAACTTATTCAAATGTATAATTTTTTATTGAAGACTCCAGTCGTTTTCTTATGTGTAGTTTAATCTTCCTCTGTTTTCTGCAGTTCCCTAGTGCATTCTTCCAGGGTAAGGCAGACCTGTGTGGCTGTCTTTGCTATGAGATCCTCAAGTGCTGTAACCATCGATCCAGCTCCACCCAGATGGAGGCAGCTGCCCTGCTGTATTTTTTCATGAGAAAAAACTTTGAGTTTACCAAGGGCAAATCTATTGTTCGCTCACATCTGCAGGTCAGTCAATATAAAAGAGTGAAATTACTTTTATTTTTAGTTTTGAGTACTTTGTGTAATATGGTTTCATAGCTATATTGACCACTTACTCTTCTCTCTGCTGCAGGTTATCAAGGCAGTGAGCCAGCTGATAGCAGATGCTGGAATTGGAGGCTCAAGGTTTCAACAGTCACTGGCCATCATAAACAACTTTGCTAATGGAGATGCACCACTGAAGGTGCAGTATCTCCTATGTTTAAAAAAGGCTTTCATATCAATAGCTCTCATGCATCAAATACTTTACATTTTGTTTTACTTTCATAACACATTTTCTACAGAACACTCCCTTCCCTGCTGAGGTGAAGGACCTGACCAAACGGATCAGGACAGTTTTGATGGCCACAGCCCAAATGAAGGAGCATGAGAAGGATCCTGAGATGCTGGTGGATCTGCAGTACAGTCTGGCCAATTCTTACGCCAGCACGCCTGAGCTTCGACGCACTTGGCTTGAGAGCATGGCCAAGATCCACGTCCGCAATGGGGATCTCTCAGAGGTTAGAAATGTTTGAGTTTTTTTCAGGTTCTCTTATATCAGAAAGATCACCAATGTTCTCAAGAAGGTATCCCATTTAAAATGCGTCTGTCTTTCCCTTAGGCTGCTATGTGCTACATCCACATCTCAGCCCTGATTGCCGAGTCGCTGACGAGGAGAGGTTAGTCCGCACTCGCTGCAGCTTTTTTTGCTTTACAAGCTTTTTGCAGCACGTTTTTTTGTGTATTTTCACCTGTTTATATGCAGTGCTATGGAATTTCTGTCTATTTGTGCATCTCTGTAGACATGACAGCTTGAGTTCATCCAATCATAATGTAGCTTATCAAAATGAAAAGCCTTTCTCTCTCTCTGCTAACATAGTCAATGAACATTTTAGGCATCAGTCCTTCATACATTCACTGCTCTTGATCTGCGTGCCTGAAAGTGAAGAGTGGTCACCTGAGTGTGATTAACTGAGAACTCCCATTCTCTAGCAGTATAGACCTTTCTTTTATATCTAAATCCCATCCTCTTCCCGAACTCCACCTCTTAGACTGATGTCCACACATTTTTATGTGCTGCATGCTTTTCAGTTTGTAAATTTGCCTCTATGTGTGCATGCTTTCTCGTGCAAACAGCTTCTATCTATCTGCCACTCTGTGTTTCTGGCATCTTCTGGGCATGGCTTTACTCACTGAGCCTGTGGGCCAGTTCCTAGCATAGCGTGCTAGTAGTTCAGCTGCTTTGTGAGCCTTGTCCTTGAGCATAAAGAGGCAAAAGCAAGTGGACGTAATCTTTGTAAACCTGCTCCTCCTCCTCCCCTCCTACCAAACAGGCTACTGGAGCGCTGACAAGGCCAGGATGTCCAGTGTGTCCCCTGAAGAAAGCCCTGTCTTTAAATGTAGCTCCTTACTAACTACCTCCCGAGATCCAGACAGTGAGTGTGTGCGCCTGGGGTCAGCTGGGTGTTGTTGGGGTTGTGTGTTAGAATGTAGTGATAGAAAGACATGAGTGTGGGTGGTAGTGAGTGTGCACTTACATTTGTTTATGCCTTTTGAAATTTATTGCAAGCTCTGGATATTGAGCGGCGGACATGATTTGGATCAAAGTGACATCAGGTTGCCTGGTGGTGGTTTAAATTTTAATCACTTTTCCACACTGTGTATTGCATTTTGCAGATTAATATTTTGAGGACCACTGTTCTTGCCTTGATAACATGAGTTTGTGCCAGGTTACTTTTTACAGTCACTGTTTTTGTTCACACAAGTCTCACAGGATGAGATGCTCAATGTCACTGGGGTTTGGTGTGCCGCACACTCACATTTGATGTTTTAATTTTGAGTCTGCAAAAGTGGAATGCTTGACTGTACGAAAGTCTTGTATTTTCATACAAGACTGTGATGGTAGATGTATTTTAAGCATCTATACGTGCATTTACATGCTGAACATAACACCAGCAATGATGTCATGTTTGTAGGAAGTGTGCAAGCGTGTGCCTTTTCAGTAATCGTGCCCTGATATCACTTTCACTTGTCTGACACACCAGCATCCTTCTCTATGGGATGGGCAGCATTTATGTGCATCAGCCCTAATGTTAAAGAGGAAGGGGCCATGAAGGAAGATACTGGTACACAAGACACACCATATACAGAGGTCAGTGTAAGCCTTTTGTCTTGAACAAAACCATTAACTCTGTAAGATTTTGTGATTAGTTAGATGTGTCAGTTAGATTTCTATATTGTATGCTTTGTGATCTTACTGCACTGTGCAGGATACCCTGGTGGACCAGCTGGAGCTGTGCGTGGACTATCTGTGGAAATCTGAGAGATACGAGCTCATTGCTGATATCAACAAGCCTGTAATTGCTGTCTTTGAAAAAAGGAGGGATTTCAAGGTAACTGATTTTTTTTTGTATAGGTGTGTGAGGAACTGCACATTGGGACCTGTGTAAAAAAAATCTTTATGCATTTGTTTGTACCCACAGAGACTATCAGAGCTGTACTATGACATTCATCGTTCCTACCTGAAGGTGACTGAGGTGGTGAACTCAGAAAAGCGGCTCTTTGGGCGCTACTACCGTGTAGCTTTCTATGGACAGGTGAGGGATTGCTTGTTCACAATACGCAGTGAAATAGACTCGTCTACACAGACTTTTAAGATACATACAATGAAAAGTCCTTGTAACTACACATGTGGACTGGACACTCCACTAAGGCGGTATGTATTTCTGCTTAACATAACTGTGCTGATAAGTCATACAGATATGTTAGTATAGAGATATATGATGCTCAACGATTCCTGATAGAGAGACATGGACTGTGGGTGAATTGAGGATCTACATTTAAAGACAGGACAGACCTGTGATTCTGTACATGCAGCTTTTATGTATTGGTGACCAATAAAATTACATTTTTGATGATAATAATAATAGAGTTCCCATCAGTAAGCTTGCGATGGTTTCTTTCTTGGGGCACATGCTCAAGTGTCAGAGCCAAGAGTTTGTTAAATGAAACTAAAATTGTCAGCAGCTAGTTATTTTTTAATTTGGAAAGCTGAAGTTTGCAGATAGCTTTGAGTTCATCTTTGAATCACTGACGTTTCTCTGAAGGAGCATTGTGCAATTTGGGCTCTGTTTTTTAAAAAAAGAAAAACCTGGATGCTTAACACAGGGTAGGCTTAAAAATAGATAATGAGAATATCAGATCACAAAGGATGCAAGACCTGGTCAGTGAGTCATAGAAATGGAAAAGAGGAGACCGGATTTGTTTTGATTAAATCAGTGTCTTTAATTTCTCTGTCTGCTTTTTTCTTCCTTTTTGTTGTATTCTGTATCAAGAATGTGGTAAGTTTTGTATGTCCTTGATTTTCCATTCTCCTCAGTGCTAACCACTTTTACCTTTCTTCTCCTTTTACCACTATTAACATCTGCTGCTCTTACCCTTTGAAGGGTTTGTCTAAGGCTTGCTGTGGCCCATTTCACTTCCCATATTGCCCAACAATGAAATTGTTTCCTCCTTAAACATTAAGAAGATCTGATGTTAAAGAGCAACAGTGGACAAGCAGATAGTATTTAATCAACCTCATTCACCCTTGACATTTGACTTCAGTGCTGCCTCTGCACTCCTGCATCCAGAACTTAACACTGACAACCTGTTGGTACAGAGATGTTCTAACAAAGTGACAACATTTTGTATCTAAATGCACCGGTGACTCAAGAAACCCCTAGAGAGCAACATACAATCTTAGTGACATGTATACAATGTGTTGTGAAAGCAAAAGCAGCACATCCTGTATATCACACTTTGCGCTGCAGAAAACCCAACCAACATGTAACAAGCTTTGCTAATTATTGGGTATGTGTGTGTGTGTGTTCTGGTAGGGTTTCTTTGAAGAGGAAGAGAGCAAAGAGTTCATCTACAAAGAGCCGAAGCTGACAGGGTTGTCAGAAATCTCTCAGAGATTACTCAAACTCTACTCAGACAAGTTTGGTGCTGAAAATGTCAAGATGATCCAGGACTCTAATAAGGTATCTTCGAGAGTGAATGAATCCCGTAGCTGTTGGCATCAGGGTTATAATAGTTTTGTATTTTACATTATAGTTTAGTTTTAGTTAGTTTTTAATTTTTTTTCTCTAATTCAGTTAGTTTTAATTAGTTTTCAAAGCGGTTTTGCTCGTTTTTATTAGTTTTTATTTTTGGTTTCATGCTTAGTTTTAGTTAGTTTTAATTAGTTTCAGTATTAGTTTTAGTATTTTCATACTTACAGTAATCAGGTGCAAGATTCAAGGCGCAAAAGTGACAATTGTGTAATAAAAACTTGACAAAGATACCGTTTAAAGAATATATGCAACAACTGTTCACAAGACAGCAGC
>VUQK01010763.1:0-10466 GCA_015106715.1 Bujurquina vittata | reverse complement strand
TTTTGTTTAAAAAAAAAGTAAAATTGACAAATTATGGAAAACGGCAATAGTTAAATTTTAGTATTAAAACTATAATTTTGATAAAAGAACTTGTGCATATACTGGTGGATTAACCATGACAGAATCATAAAAACTGCCAACGCTGAAGCCACTGAGGTGTTGCATCAGGATGACCTGATTGACCTCCTGATTGTTACAGTGTCTGATGAATCAAAGTGTGAATCACACTTGCCGGTTGAACTTTGTCCATTTATTTTCATCCAAACTCGTCAGTGTCTATTATATTTGTACATGTTTCCAAAAACACTTGAAGCATCCACACTGGGTGGAACACCTGACCTGACAAAGAAAGATCCTACCATATATAGTCATGACCGCCAATTACCCTGTGATGCGTGATACCTAATACACAAATTCATTCACATTCTGCTCTTACAACCATCACTGGTAATTTAGGGCAGCTGTGGCATAAACCTTACACTGGGTGGTGTTAAGTACTGTACAAAGGTCATCTGTTTATCTTAATAGTTTCATTTGTAATTTAAATCTGGAACAATTCAGTGTCATGCTTGATCAGACTGAGGCATTAGCTTTCTAATTACATTTGTATATTTAACAGTATTTTAGCTGGTAAGATGACTCCTACAATATCAGCAGTATCACCATTACACTGATTTCATCTCTTATGCCCTCACCTGCTGCTCATTGTGTTACAAACTACAACAACTTTCATCACAAGCTTTGACTAATTTTAAAATAAATTCCTAGATTTTGTTAACCTTCACCATCTCATGTTGTCCTCACCCATATTATCCCATAATATCTTTAATTCTCTTAATCCAGATCGTTTCCTCAGCTGTCCCATAGGGTAACCAGACTCCATTCTTAGTAACCTAAGTCATGACGCATCTCATTCCTCAGTAGACACTGGCTAGTTTCTATAGTTACCATCAACATTCTGGGCTGAGAAGTGTCTGTAACAACCTGCTGAGGATATTTTAGTACAAAATGGTGGCAGCTTTTAGTCCTCGTCATACCCGGCCTTGCGAAGAGAAACTCCATATTGTAGTTAAACAAGTGCTTCATATACTGACTGGATGCTACAAGGCGAGCACCAAGCCCAAGGGTAGTGCAATCAGGAGATGCTACTCTTGTAAAGACAAATCAGGACAGGAGAGAAGAAGACTGACATTCATCTACAAGCAGTTAAATAGCATTGATAGCACTGGTCATGTGTTGTAACATATAGATTTAGCACACCCCTAAAAGTGTAACACTCCATGGAAGGAGAGTTTGGGTTAGTCAGTGTGGATTAGAATAACCTGGGTAATGGAGGACCCTCCATAAAGAGGCTTCCACTGTTGATGATTAATCAGAGAGAGAGAGAGAGTGTGTAGGCATATAGAGCGCAGGCTATGAAATGGTGGCTTGATAATAGTTCTCTGTGTTTGTATTTGTGAATAGGGCAGCCGGAGGTTCAGAATGACGTTGGTGCTACCCACACCATGTCAGCGAGGAGTGATTAGAGATGAAGCGGTGGCATCGATGTGCTTCAGAAGTAGAGGTTAATAAGGAAATGTAAAGAGTTGATGCTAAAGAAATTAGACCACACAAATGCAAGACCTTGTAATTTCTGAATAATGATTAGTATGTATGAGAGAACCGAAAGTAAATTGATGTTATTCTGCTGAATTAATTTCCGGGCTTGAAGTTCATTGACTAGGAAATAAGATTTTTAACTGTGTGAGAGTGTTGCCTCTCTGAATCACGGCCACTGGTACAGATAAAGGTTTAAACTACAAAGTAAACACATCTAATAAGCTGCTTCTTCTCTTGGTAGTGTTCAGGCTTCTTTCTGACCAGCAATATTATATCAGACTCATCCCAAGTGTACCCATTCAGAGATTTATTTCTCAGTATTAAACATAAACTTTATGATGCATTTCTTGAGTCAAATAAAATGTGTTTTTGTGCTTTTTGATCAACAGTGATTTCTATCTGTATTATAACAGCATTGCCTGTACTGTGCTATGCTGCTGTAATTATAATGTTGCTTTATTTTATCATTTCAGATATGCTACTACCCTCATCACTCCTACTCCTCCTGGGCCTCCTCACCTGGAGTCCCAGTGCGACAAGAGCTGCTAAAGTAATTGTGGTTCCACCCATCATGTTTGAATCGCACCTCTACATCTTCAAAACGCTGGCAACAGCTCTACACAAGGAGGGCCACGAGACCCATTTTCTAGTTTCAGAAGGTCGTGAGGTCCCGCCCTCTCCTCACTACCATTTACAGCGCTATCCAGGGATCTTTAACAGCACCACAGCTGACAATTTTCTTCAATCCAAAGTCACCAACATCTTCTCAGGCCGCCTGACATTTCTCGAACTGTTTGACATTCTTGACCACTACTCTCAGAACTGTGATGCTGTTGTTGGCAGTACTGAAGTAATGAACCGCCTGAAAGAGGCCAAGTTTGACCTGCTGCTAGTGGACCCCAATGAAATGTGCGGTTTTGTGATTGCTCACATCTTGGGTGTGCAATATGCTGTGTTCAGCACAGGCCTGTGGTACCCTGCAGAGGTTGGAGCCCCAGCCCCATTATCATATGTACCGGAATTCAACTCGCTGCTGACCGATCGCATGTCCTTGATGCAGAGGATCGCAAACACAGCTGTTTACCTGGTGCAGCGCTTTGGAGTCCATTATATTGCGCTGCCCAAGTATGACCGGATTATGAAGAAACACGGAGTAAAGCCTCAAGTTGCCATGGCTGACTTGGTGCAGGGAAGTCGGCTGTGGATGCTATGCACTGACATGGCTTTGGAATTCCCCAGGCCCACCCTTCCACATGTGGTGTACATAGGCGGCATCCTCACTGAGCCTCCCAACCCACTGCCACAGGTCAGTAGCAAATTAAACAGCTCGTACAACAAGGTACTTCATTACACCGATACAAAAGTGACTGTAGTCTTAGTCCTTCTCCTTGATATGAAACACTGCTGGCAATGGTCTACGAAACAGCAAATATTTCAAATGCAAAAATAATAGCGTTCAAAATTTTCAAGTGTCCCATCTCGCACCTTTACACATCCTTTACATACTTCCATTATACTCAATCCTAACTTGTATTTGAGATGGGCTCATTAATTTCACGCTCTCCACAGTTAAACCTACATTTCATGAAGCGCTCACAGAGGCCTCTATATGAGTCTAAACATAAAATAGCGCCCTTATGCAGTAGTGAAAGAAGCACTGCGGTAAAATGCCTCATGCCTGAAGGTTGGCTTGGATTTGAAGCAGGTCGTTATGCAAATATGTGGTTTTATTGGGCGCAAAGGGGAGCTGTACTGTTTTCCAGGGATTTCTTTTCTGTTTGTGAACCTGGAAAAGGTAGTAGAGTTAATCTAAAGGCAACAGAAAGGAAATATTTATTTTTTTGTTTTATTCCTTCATCAATCTAACTGCATATTTTCTTAGTCTCATTAAACAGAAAACAACAAGTGTATGTTTCCCATAGTCAATGGTCAAATATTTTCTTTTAACTGTTGTGCATGAGAAGCATGAAATAGTCTAACTAGAAGTGGGAGCCAACAAAATTTTGGCATTATTTTCCCCTAAAAATGGAATAATAATAATAATTGATTAAAAATAGATGCATAGAAATGAACTAGTTGTTGCAAACTAACCTTTGGGACACTCCTACAGGCTTGGCTGCAACATCTAGCTTGAATTTCATTAAATTCACACTTCTCTACTTAATGAATTGTTTCTCTGCGCTTTCATCTCTTGATATTATTTTCCTCTTTATTGTCTTCACAGTTTGACTTTCAGTACTTTTTGCCACTATCCGAACTAGCTTCCCTCCATTGTCTGTTTGTGTCACTTGTTTTATTTTATAACCACACTGTGCCACAAAGCAATCTTTTCTAGAAAAGGCTGGGGTGAGGATGGGTTTGGGTTGAATGGACATGGTAGATTTTGAGCAAAAGGGGGAAGGGAGTCAAGGAGAGCAGAGGCGGGCAGAGATGGGGGTTAGCTGAGCGTTTGGACACTGCGAGCGCGGGCTGTCGGTATCTGCTGCGGAGGGTTTTAGGAATGCCACTCCAGCTAATAGGGAGTATTGTGCAGTGTTATGTGGAGGGTTAGAATGGAAATGGAGGGAGAACGAGGTCATTGTTCTGGGCAGAACTCTGGGGACACTGAGACTCTTTTATGGGGTCACTAAGGCTGCGTTGTAGGGACAGTAGAGGGTATGCTCTTGGGACACAGAGCCCAGTGTGCCCCTGAAGCTGCTCTGTGCCAGGGCCGGCTTTAGCTTCTGCAGCTGGACCATTAGCCTCCCTTTCTCTACTTGCCCTGCAATCCTGTCTCTCGAGCATTGCTGCTCCCTGATCAGTCCTGAACTACTTTTAGTGCATCTTCACTTAACATTTACAAATGCATATTTTACTAAAAAATTAATGACTCCTTAAATGCACATCTGGACATGTCATACGATTGGGTGGTTTATTCTACATATCCAGCTGGCTGCTGTAAGTTCAGCAAACCGTAAGAGCAAATTTATTTAATTTGTATGCGTGTAACTGCATCTAAAGGAATGAAAAGTTGGCTAAAACATATGATGCTTAATGATCAGGGTGCACATACTGTTTCACTATTGGTCTGGAACCTTTCTTGGGCCTGGGGATAGAATATTGTCTAAGAAACATGCCAGGTCTATATTCCTTTGTAATATTTATGAGAATCTCCATCATTGTCTGTATACAACTCTCAACTCTACCTTGACACAACATAAAGGAGAAAGCATCTTACGATTTACTTTTTAAGGTTAACTATTTACTTCGTAAACTACTCAAACAGCCATCATGTATTATTTTGTTCATTCAACCCTGACAAGTTCAAATTACCCATAACTTTCAAAACAGACCTCCATGTCCTAGCTGTCTGAGGTTCTCGTGTTTGGCCCTCGTGTTTCTCCAAGGAGGTCGGTCAGTATATTGGCCCCCTCACTAGTAATATCAAATCATCTGCTAAGAACCTTGGGATCATCTTTGACCAACTTCTGAATTTTCACATCTCAAAGTTCATCCAGTCTTGTTTCCTTCCCCACAGAAATATTTAAAAAACAAATGAACAAAAAAAAATCTAACTTTTATTGTCATTCAATCATCTGGAATGTTTTGTATGCACTTTGATTATTTAATTATACGCACCTAGATTTTTGTAACTCACTTTTTACGTGCATATCTCAGTTGCCCATAGCAAATCTCCAGTTGGCACAGAATGCAACGGCAAGGCTGCTAACAAAATCTAGCCGGCATTCACATACTGTATCACACTTCTAGTGAAATTCAAAATCCACTTTAAAATCGTCTTATTAATACATAAAGCTCTACATGGACAGGCCCGTGCTTATATATCAGAGCTACTGTGACCTTATCACTGCAGCCGGCCTCTCCAGTCCACTAACCAGGCGATCCTAACTGTTCCACACTCTAATTATAGAACCAGAGGTGATCGTGCTTTTAAGGTTATGATGCCCAAACTTTGGAACAGCCTTCCTCGGCCTATCAGGTTGGCTGGGTCTGTGATGAGTTTTAAAATCACATGACTGCTGAAAACACCTTTTTATAGGCTAACCATCCCTTAATATTTTCCCCTTTAATTTGGGCCATAGTTTGCAGCATGTGGGTTGTGTGAATGTTTGACCATGATTGATTATGCATCTGTATGTTTGTAACATGTACAGTAGCGGTCAAAAGTTTGGACACATTCACCCATGGTTACTGTGCACTCATGTGTGGCTTTTATTCAAATTGTGAAGCACTTTGTAAATCTGTGTTTTGAGAGACATTTTCTGAAAGAAGGATTACCAAAGTGTGCTTCACAGGAGGATAGTATTGGATTTAAATGGACTTTTTTAGTTTTAATTTGCTCAGTGTAATTTGTAGGAACTCGTGATTTTTGTCATATTAATGGTAGAACTGACATTTTAAATCTTTCAGTAAATTGATATTAATAGATCATTGAATGAAGACAGCATTTAGGATAGTGGATAGGCGATAATTAGGATGATAATTTCAGGATATTAACTGTACTCATTTTTTTGTGTGCGTGTGTAAAAAGACTTTACTTGAGAATGATGCCATAAAAGGTAATCATTTAACCTGTGTGTTCCTCCATGGAGATAATCCTGCATTTGCCAGTTTCAGACTTGCAAATACAGTGCAACATTCAATTAGTAATTATAACTTAGAGCTCTGAAATATCCAACCTGGCTTCAAATAATACAGAAGTGCTCAAAAACAGCCAATCATGGGTACATTACATCTGTTCCAGTCCACCATTATGGATAACTATACTGAAATTTATTGCTAACCTGGTGATTTCACTCTCCCACATGGCCAACTGTAGGCAATAGGATTGCTTCCACTAAAAGTAGTTCAAATGAAAAAACAAAACAAAAAACTGATTGTTTGGTACCAAATGATTTCTTGAGAGATGTGCCTCTGCTGAGTTTCCTTAAAGCAACAGAAATGAAGTTTTTCTCCATTGTACATGTAGTGGCAGCAGAAACATTAACTATATCAAACCTTAGAACACAAAGCTAAAATGTGAGCCTGACTAGATGGCTTCAAATATACACTGGAAAATACTGCTTAAGGAAATATAGGAAAATTTAGCGGCCCCACCCTGGCAACCACAGGTCGCTAGGGTTAGTTATTGGGTTATTCCCTGGCCGGTTGGTTAGTGGTTGTTGGCTGTTGCTGGGTGAAATTTGTTGCAGAGACGGTGCTGCACAAAACACCCCTGTGACTGCTTTGGCCAGTAGCAGATTTCACTACTGGCTGAGCAGTAGTGAAACTTAAAATGCGCCTTTTTAAAAAAGACATAAGAGGGGTAAGGCACAGCTTTTCAAAGTTCCACTCCTGCTCAGCGAGTGTTTGTAAAGAAGTCAGCATCTTCCATGCAAAGTACAAATGACTGCGGTGATCTACTTGTTGGCCAAAGAAATCACAGGGTTTTTGGGGCAGTATCCTCTTTTGTATCACATTTCATCCAGCAACAGTCAGCAACCTCCAGCAACCACTTGCCAGCCAGTCGTGGAATCCACATTTTCTCATAGTGACCTGTGGTTGCCTGGTCTCTGTGCCTGTGTGGCTGGGACTTTAGCAGTTGATTTCACATTGATTGCCTACAACCTCGCTAGCCAGTCAGGTCAGGTCAGGTCTTAGGCCTGTGTGACTGGGGCTTTCGGTATACTGATCCTCTATGCAAGTTTATATTTGAATAGGTGAGACTATGCTACAATGGGCCTGTAAATATATTGGATGTTATTAAGTGTTGGTTTTGTATATAGTGGCCGGCTGCTCTTTTGACTTTTCTTTTGGTCTCTTTAGAGTGTGGTTGGGTGCTGAAAATCAGCAGTAAGTAATCACATAGTAGATTAGATGGTGATGCCTCTTTATAACAACCCTGAAACCTTGCAACCCTGAAAAGGATACGTAAGTGGAAGAGGATGGATGGATGGCTGGAATAATAATTAAAAAGAAATCTATTGTAGATGGTGTCAGCTGATCTGATTGAAAGGACGTCCGACTATGTGAAATCAGCATAATGGTTACTATTGTCCTTCTAATGAATATATGATTTTTATGTTACAAAAAACAGATATATTTCTACAACGTGTGCAAGCTGGAATAAGATCACTAGTTATACATGTTACATTAGTATGCTACTGGTTTCTAGAGCCTCTGCTTATCTGCCTTCAAACATTATTACTGGTTATTCTAACATTATTAAAAAACATTTAGTTTACTGTGTTTTCATGACATCATCCTACATTTATCTGTAAACCTGTCAAAATGAATGCGTGGAATAAGCTCTGCTGAGTCAGTGCAATAAATATTATCATCATGTAGGCTGACTGTAAACCTGAACAGTGTTTGACGGTGTTCAAAGTTTATGTGACGATGTCCTGTTTTTTTGATGTCACTTAATGCTCTAAAATATACAGAGTTAGATTATCTTATGTACAGTGTAGCAATTTCAAATGATTATATACATATAAAAAAGAAAATGAGCAGGACAAAGATGACAAAATACAGCTAAGATACAGTCGTGGTTATTGCATAGTAATATTACACATTCAATTCCACAGGCATCAATACAGATTATGAAATTGTACTTTATCCCTCCTATGTCTTTTTTTTTGTGTCATACTCCTACAGGACTTTGAGGAATGGGTGAAAGACACATCAGAGCATGGCTTTGTAGTTGTGTCGTTTGGAGCAGGCGTAAAATACCTTTCCAGCGACATTGCTCACAAACTGGCAGGAGCCCTCGCCAAGCTGCCTCAACGTGTGATCTGGAGGTAATGAATCTACTAAGATGTGAACTTTCTAAAGTCTTAAATTAACAGCAGTCTTCCATTTGGCACTTAGGGGGCTCTGAATGTCATAGGATTTTTTTGACGGTGTATTCTGTTTTATGTGTAATCACCTATGCAGCTGCTATGGGATGTGGTAAAATAGAGGTGGTGCACTGTTTCTAGGAGGGAGGCAGCCACGTGAGGTCAAAGTCCATCCCCACAGAGCATTTCTTTCAGGGTTTTATTTGAGGTCATCTGGTTGATCAAACAGAATTAGGCAGCGAATCATGAAAGTTGTTCTTGTCACAGGATAGCTTAACACCAGATGATGGTACATTTATGGTTTAATGGCGGCGATAGATTTGCATTTTATTTTATTTCATATGGCCACATTTCAAAAGACGAGTAATTAATTCTGAGTATTGCTCTGATAAACATAGATTGTATTTGATCCTGCTACTTGACAGGTGTTGCTTTATTTTACTTCTAGCTGCAGAATCTCTGTAAGCCCTGTGCTAATTATGCACTGACCTGAGTCACAAATGCTAAAAATAAAATGAAGGAAACTTGGAAACTACTTTTGCATTGCTTTAAAATTCCATCTATCAACCTGTTAGTACTTAATAGGTTTAAAAAGTCTGTTATTCATTTGTCACATTGACCCACATTTTAATGGATATTTCTTTAATTATTTTTGGGTCAAAGAATAGTTACGTTGACCTCAGAATTTGGCTTGAGAATGTGTAAATGTTTTCATGATTTGTAATTTGAACTGAAAGAACCTAGTGTATTACTTTGCATTACATTGATAGGTGTTATGCAGACCATGCGCCTGCTGCAGAGGTTGGCTGGTCTTGTGTGTGGGAGCCTGACTTCACAGTTTCTAGTGATGTCATAAAAATCAACTATTAACTTTCCATTAGATGTGCCTCTGTGTAAATACAGTTATATAATTGTTTTATTTAGTTAGAGATCAGAGATATAGACTTTCCACTGGTGTTCTCAGTACCAAGACTGCAAGGACAGATATTTTAGACAATGCAGTGTAACATTTAAGTCTTAATAAAGATAGTACCACATTATTCCTTTTCTCTAGAGTCAGCTTTTGTTTAGTGTCATCACATTTTTAGATCCCACACATGATGAATAAGAAAAGGCAAGAAGCACAAGGATAAAGTTCAAAGACTGCCGGCCTTTAGTGATTATCTTATTGGGACTGTTGTCCTTCTCTTTCAGAAAATGCAGATAAAACAGGCGGCTAAAGCTCAAGGTGAAATGGGACTCCTTTGTTCTTGTTGTAGGCCAGTTTGTTTAGTAAATCCTCAAGTTAGCTTACTGACCTCCTCTGCCTTAGTACATGAGGTCATTTTATGTGCGCGTGACTACTTTTATTTAGTTCTGGGGAAAAGTTGTAAAGAGGAAGGGGTGACAGTGCATGAGGTTGGACTTCCTTAGCCAGTTATCACACAGTGCAAAGTTAAACTGCAGGAACTGACTGTTGTAAAGACTGGATGGAGGGATCTCAGAGGATCATATTGTAGGTGTGTTTGTTATTGCATCATTTTGTGATACTGAATCGCATTCCTCAGTTCCCTCATTTTTTCTGGTAAGAAAATTGGGCTTCATTTGCAGGTATCATCATCATGTCTACGGGAGAGGAATAACAAAGACTAGAAACAGGAAAGAGCCTCTTTTAAGGCCCAAGACTTTGTATATGACATGATAATCTGGCTTTTACTGTCTCTTCCAAACTAAGAGGTTGGAAAAGGAAGATGACAGGTACGGGAGCCAGCCAAATGAATCGCGTCATTGATAATTGGCTCCATGAATGTAGGCTTTGATTGTCAGGACAGTGAATTGGTGCTTTGTTACAGAGAGATGAAAGAGTTTGGGCTGGGGAGGGAAGCAGACAGAGATTGATAGATGGCGATCATAGTGTGGCATGCAATCGCAGGATGCGTGGAAATGCTTCACCACACCATGTCACGGACATGACATGCATCTTTTTTGTGCATATTTCCATTTAAAATCATTTGGTCAGTTCACAACATGTAGTTTTTGGAGTTATGAATATACCTTAAGCACATTTGA
>VUQK01010762.1:3926-17954 GCA_015106715.1 Bujurquina vittata | reverse complement strand
ACCTGGGTTCTGCAGCAGGACAATGAACCTAAACAAACCAGCCAGTCCACCACTGAATGGCCGAAGAAAAACAAAATGAAGACTTTGGAGTGGCCTAGCCAAAGTCCTGACCTGAATCCTATTCGGATGTTGTGGTATGACGTTAAAAAGGCCGTTCATGCTCCAAAACCCTCTAATGTAACTGAATTAGGACAATTCTGCAAAGATGAGTGGGCCAAAATTCCTCCAGAACGCTCTAAAAGCCTCTTTGCAAGTTATCGCAAACGCTTGGTTGCAGTTGTTCCTGCTAAGGGTGGCCCAACCAGTTATTAGGTTTAGGGGGCAATCACTTTTTCACACAGGGCCATGGTGGTTTGGATATGTTTTCACCTTTACTAATCAACACCTCCATTTACAACTTTCATTTTGTGTTTACTTGTGTTGTCCTTGAGTATTGTTTAAATTGGTTTGATGTTCCGAAACCCTTAAGTGTGACAAACATGCAAAAAAACAGGAAATGAGGAAGGGGGCAAACACTTTTTCACACCACTGTAATTGATAATGGATTGGGATTTTCTTACATCTTTCCTTCAGGGAATATGAAGAGTGATTCGTTGTGCTATACTTTGTGCTTCTTCTGCGATTATGAACAGCAAAGCTCCTATTTTTTGTGGTTTTCTCTGTATTATTGTAGGGTATTTTACCTTAAAATATCCTCCAAATAGTGTAGCTATAAGGTTTCTTTTTGTTCAGCACACTCTTCTTAGGTCATTGTTTTTGACTTGTGTAATTTTATTTTGATTTCTGTTGCAACAGGAAGCCCTTTATATACTTGCAGCTCACCAGTGTCTTTCAGCAGCTGGATTAACCACAGTAAGGGTGTATTTCGTTGGGCTTTTTTCTTATGTTTTGGGCACATCCTTTGTCTTTTCTTTATTTCAGCAGCTAAGGGTGATGGCTGGATACTGCTGGTGGTGGGATCTGCTCTTTTGTGTGTCGTGGTTATTCATGTATCCCTTCATGTGCCTTTGTGTAAATGCATGTAGAAATGTGATGCACGTGTAAACTGAAGTGACTGTCTTGGATTTTCCTTCTCTCAGTAGCCCAGCAACCCACTGGTGAGCCACAGCACTGGGCTCGTATGGTTGTTATTTTTAAAAAAATAATTGTTAATGATGCAACTTAATGGCCCAAATCACATCTCTGCCTACTACATATAACAGACCTGAATGCCTTTTTGGTTATTGATAGTGATTACTGTTCAGTTCAGTTCAATTCAGGTGTATTATTTATAGTGTGCTAAATCACAACAACAATCACCTCAGGTATTATGGAGAAAACATCAACGATCAAGCAACCTCTTAAGATTGAGCACTTTCTCATGGTGGGAAGGGGACCTAATATGGAGTTCTCTCTGCACGAGCAGGGAGAGAATGGAAAAAGGCAGCATAGGGAGAAAGGCGAAAACACAGACTAAAGAAGAGAGAGGACAAAACTTTATTGACATGCTGCAGTGGTATAAATAAAAACTTTGAGTGAAAAGTAAAGAAGTTCTCAGTGCATCACATCAAGTCCTACAGTATTCTAAGCCTAAACCAGCATAACTACTGGTTGTTTCATCGTCACCTGATCCAGCCATGTCTATAAACTTTATCATAAATGAGTCTTAAATTTTAAATCTAGTTAAGTAAGTATTCCCTGGGTGAAATCCCAGGAGCGGCATTGCTGGACTTTCCCTGTTAAAATTAAAGTGCTTTAGCCCTACCATTACCATGGCTTGTTTTCACCACATACTTATTTTGTTCTTTACACCTGTTTATGCAAAGACATCTTTAATCTTTAGTTTGGAAATGGAGCGCCCATGTCTTAATTAAAAACAAGTTACAGAGGTTTAATGTGAATTTTAGACAGCTGTGACTGATACTAAATGGCATTGTACTCATTCATCCAGGTCCTCAACATTTAATCAACTAATTCACAGAGTAAAAAACGATGAAGACAAAACAGCTTTGCATTTTACATTTCTTGATATTTTGGAGAAAAAATTTAGATAATAATACTAAAAAATTTACGGAGGCTACTGTTAAGTCTCTGAGGTCTAAGTCATTATCAGTGACAAGTCTTGCATTGAACCTATATTTGGACCTATATTTGGAGTTGAGCAGAAAGTACTTTTTTGGATAAGGACTGAAATGCAGATAGAAAAAAGAAATTACCATCCTTTAAAAAAAATTATTGTCTTCCTCTTGTGTAATTTCTCAATCATTTCATATTCCTCTTTTCCTGGATGAGCTCCTGTTTTTAATTGTTTGTTTTTGAGGATGGCAAAATAGTGGCTCCAGTTTCCCTCGCTGTCTGCTCCAAACCCAAAGACATTGACCTGGGGAAACAAAAATTATACACTGAGTAATCTTGAAAGAGTAGTTGTAGAACAGCTAACTGAGGAACGGTTTATTTGAAGAGTTTCAGTCAGGTTTCACAGAAACAACATTAGTGAAGGTTACAAATGATCTTCTTACAGCCTATGACAGTGGACTCATCTCTGCTTGTCCTGTTGGACCTCAGTGCAGCTTTTGATACTGTTGATCATAACATTTTATTACAGCGATTAGAGCATGCCATAGATATTAAAGGTAATGCACTAATAGACTCCAATTTTTTCGTGTAAATGGGGAGTCTTCTTCACACACAAAGGTTTATTATGGAGTTCCACAGGGCTCTGTGCTAAGACCAATTCTATTTACATTATACATGCTTCCCTTAGGCAGTATGATTAGAAAGCATTGCATACATTTTCATTGTCATGCAGATGATACCCAGCTTTATCTATCCATGAAGCCAGATGACTCATATCAATTAGTAAAACTTCAGCAAGCTATCAACAAGCCTCTGTCATAATTCTGGCTGGATATTTGCAGCATTTTAATTGGTTACCACTTTGCCAATGTCTGGAAGAAGACCAAAACTGTCTCCTTTAGATGAGAGGAAGTTAGAGTATTCAGGAACAACCCAGGAACCACCAAGGCCCAAGCCTGCCATAAAACAAAAACTGCAAGATTGCCAGCATCACTGTCCACAGTGATGTAAGTTTTACATCATCAAACTGAGAGGGTGCTGACCAAGAAATAGGTGCCTGCTTTAAAGCGGACACCTTCAAGCTTGACTGAAATTTGCTGCTGTTTACATGGACAAATTAAATGCCTTCTAGAGAAATGCTTTATAAAATTGAGCTGTTTGGCCACAATGACAAGAGTTATATTTGGAAGAGTAAATGTGTGACTGGAAAACACAATACAAACAAGAGACAGCAAGCCTTCTAGTAATAGCACGTATTGATCTGCCATCCTGGAGGAGATGGACTACCTGCGCAACCTCTGTAGGGTCCAGGTATTTCCCTCATGCTACCAGTAATGACACTGATCATAGCCAAATACAAAATTTGTGAAAAAACAATGAAAAATGATGAGGAGAGAAAACACGTCAGTGGCATCCGCCTGTAAAACCATTGTTCCTATGGTTTTCACATTGTTGCCCCTCTAGTGCACCTGTTGTAAATTTCAATAACAAAAAGAAGCTGGAACTGATTAATAACCCCTTCTGCTAATTAACTGGCTAGATCAATATCCCAGAAGTTTCATTAACTTGATGCTATACTCTTATATATACACCAATCAACAAGTGTTCCTTTAACTTTCCATCAATCCAGTTTCATCTGCTTATCAGGGGTCGGATTGTGGGGGGCAGCAGGCTAAGCAGAGAAGCATGAACCTCCGTCTCCCCATCCATCTCCTAAAGCTCGTCTGGATGAACACTGAGGCCTTCCCAGGCCAGCCGAGAGCTATAGTTGCTTCAGCACTTCCTGGGTATATCCCGGGGCCTCTTCTCGGTAGGACATGCCTGGAACACCTCACCCAAGAGGCACCCAGGAGGCATCCTAGTCAGATGCCTGAACCACCTCAACTGGCTCCTTTCACTGTAGAGGAGCAGCAGCTCTAATTTGAAGCCCGCCTCAATGATTGCGCCCCTCTGCTCTTTTCACCACGACAGAGCAGTGCAGCACCTGCATCAATGCAAATACAGCCCCAATCAATCTCCCGCTCCCTTCTCCCATCACTCATGAACAAGACCCCAAGATACTTAATCTCCTCCACCTGGGGCAGCAAATCGGTCTCTGAGTTGGAGTGGGCACCACGCTTTTGCAGCTGAGGACCATGGCCTCAGACTTCATTTTTTTCTCGCAATATTTTTAAGATCAGAGAGTATCAGAACTATCTGATAGTAGAGTACTATCAGAGAGTAAAGTTAATTTCAGCTGCTCCCGTGCCACAAGGGGTTGCCACAGAAAGTAACTCCGATGTCAAGTCAACTGGCATTGAATTGGTTAAAATCAAACCAGTGACCTTGCACTTACCTAGCGACCATAACCACCATAACACACTATCAGAGAGTTAAGTAATAACCATAAGTGCATTTCTGTTCACATGAAAGACTTGCAAACGTAATAATTTTGGATTTTTTTCAAGCTAGTACTTAAAATCTGCATCAGATTTCATTCTTGATTTTGCTCGTAAATCAGTGTTTCTTTATAGAAAAAAATTTATATAAAAATATAAATATCATTGACTTGGCTGGAATCAAACTGCATACCTAGAAAATGTGTTTACCACTATAACATTGGAGTCACACTATCAGCGATAATAATAACCATGAATACATTTCTATTTTCATGAAAAACTTGCAAACATAAACATTTCGGATTTTTTAAATCACATTTGTGTCACATTTCATTCTTGAATTTGCTGAGAAATAAGTGTTTCTTGGAGCTGAATTAAAACCACCATCAGTCAGATGCATACAAGTTGTGTAATGTGAACATACCTGATCACACATCAGTAAGCTGAGAACCACAGTAAGAAAGCCAGTGGATGGATAATATCCCTTCGTTCCCAGCCAGACTTCATGAACATATTTTATGAAAGCCGGATGGAGGATCGTTATCTGTTAGGAATCAGAAATGGCCTTTAATCTGACATTTATAAACCATTTTTTTCTGCAATGAATTCACAATGAAATGCTTTAAGTCAGCACCACAAGCCAGTATTAATTTTTGGTGGCACAGCTCTGTTCTGAGACCCGCATGCCCTTCCGTGCACAAGCAGGGCATGCATGTGTTACTGGAAAAAGAGTACTAAGACTAAGACTAACACAGAAACACACAATTACTGCAACAAAGGAAAATGAGGTGGAGGTGGGTTGCAAAATGGCTTGCATACCTGCATGAATTGAGAGCAGGCTGAAGCAGCTTAATAGTGTAAGCTGCTGTATATGAGATTTGCCAGTTCAATGTGTAAAAGAATATCAGCAGACTTCTTGGCCCACCTGAACTAGTGTTAGCTCAAATTTATTATTGGACTGTTTAGATATCTGTATATGCCAGTTTTGTTTAATTGAAATAAAATGCTCACCAAATTCTTGTTAACTATCTTGTCAGAGTGTCGAAAACCGCTTTCCCTGTTGAAAAGAAAATTTACTGTATTGTTAAATTTGGTAGAGAAATGACTGATGATCAAATATGTGCTAATAATGACCTAATATTTAAGACTCATAATAAAATGACTGCCTGCCAGGAACTTTACTGTTTTGGTTCATTGTCAGGCTCAAAACAAGATCAAGTTTAGCCTACCTTCTTCTAAATCATTTAGAAATCTGTCATGTTCATGACTGGCCAAACAAAATAAAACAATGTAATTTAATTGCTTTACACACCATCAGTCTTAGCCCTTAAGGTTTTAAATTTCAGTCTGTTTAGTTTGCTCATTGAAACAGATAAAACCAGACGTCACTCTTCTATTAAAAAAAAATGTTAAAATCTGAAATTTTGTAGTGCAAGAGCAGTACAGTACGAAAAAAGTCCAGCTGTTTAGCCTACCCTGGATTTAAGCACTTGTGAAGCCACACAAAGTCACTTGTTTTGAATGGAAAAAACAGAAGATGAGTTGTGTTGTCCAATTTAGTAGCACTTTCTGGATACATGACACGATGAGTAGTTTTGGCTCCAACATCTGTTTCATAGCCTTTGGTACGCCCGTAGTTGATTCTAAATATTACACAAAGACACATATTTAGTATACATATTCAGATTTTAAGATAGATACTATTGTAACTGCAAATCTGGACCACCCTCGCTCATGTACTAGGATTTTATTTATGAACTTCTCCTCAGCTTTAAAGGCAGTTAATGTAAACACTCTGCCTAAATGTCTCACTGAACTACCAATTAACTTATCACTGGTTAAATGGATCCGAAGTTTTTTTACAGGATAGCCCACAACTTGTAACAGTTAATGGTAACACATCCACTAACGTTGCTGTAAACACAGGGGTTCCACAGGGCTGTGTTTTATCTCCTCTTTTATTCTTTGTTTACACAAACAATATAATATGTACTATGGATAATATGACACTCCTCAAATATGTGGACGACATGGCCCCTGGCATCTCACGTGACTGATTCTGACAGCTTAGCAGCACATCATTATCATTATCATTAGGAAGTGGACACACTCATCACTCTCATCACTGAGAGCTCCTTAGAGCTGAATGTTTCACAAATGAAGGAGCTATGCTGCTGTAGGAGAGTCACACCTGATGATGTGGCGTCCGCATCGCTGCACTGGAGATTAAAGGGTAGGTCTAATAATGTTAAGAAATCATTCATCTCATCTACTGTTAACATTATTAGTTTTTGTTTCTTTGTTGTTTAACTTCTTTTATTCATGTTTTAATCTGTGTGGTGTATATAGTGTGTTTTATTTGTATACATTGAGAGCCACGTTCAAGACAAATTTCCACTGCTTTGCAGTGGACAAAGCTTTTCTGTTTCTGATAGTAATTCATATCATATTTTGTGCACATTCTACAGGATTAAATATATTTTTTTGTGATGTGAATCTACATTTTCTGATTTTGTGTTAGAGTCAACAACATTGTTCAAGTTAGATTTTTTTTTGAAAAGATGACTGTAATGCTGCTAATTGCTTATTACCTTATTACAATATCATGGAAATCTATCAGAGCTCCATAACGTGATCCTTTCAAATTTCCAGAATTCCCCACCACAGCGCAAGTCCTGCAGCGATCAGGGCTGGCTTCTGCAACATCTGCAATGGGTTTGAGTATCTTAAACAGCTTGTCTATGGCTTCATTGTACAAAGTGAAGTTTTGATGTTTTGGCCCGTGCAAGCGCTGACAAAGAAGAAGAAAGTTATTGCAGCTTCAGATCACATCTTTGGTTCAAAGCACATTTCAGTCCTTTACAATATCCCTGTTAATACGAAATAATCCAGCAATTAGTGTTTATGTTTTCAAAACATGCAGTAGGATTAGAAATCAAACTTTCTGCAAGCGAGAGGCAGGAAATCAGGTCTGGGGGGAGATGTCATCATCCCGACACCCTAAGATTTGGTTCCAAGCCTCAAGAACAACTGGTACATTCAGAGCAAGTCAGCAGAGCAGCTGACCTGTTCTAAATGCTTTCAGCCAGTGTTGTGCCAAAAAGTGATCGTCTGCCATAAAGTGATTCCGATGTTTCTATGTGCTTTTATGTGTAATGTATTTGCTTATATCAGTAAATAGAGTGCAGTCTGCATGATTTATGAAGAGCTTATGTATAAAATGAAGAACTAACCTGCAAAAATCTTTAGGAGTCTGTGTTATTGTACCTACATTATAATCAATCCAGTGCTTTTTGGCCGCTTAAAATATTTTTATAGAACTGTAATGTTATATTTGTTGCCATTTCTGTAGCCTTCTGAGCCATATTTCTGTTTAAAAAGGACATTTTTAATGTCAATGACAGTTTTTATCTTGATAAAAAACAAATATATAAAAGTCACTTTGCCAAAAACTGAGTGTAGCTTCTACCTTCTACCTGTTTCTCTTTGAAAATGACCTGATATGATTCATGAGAGATATGTTTGACGTTTCACAGATTTTAGGTCACCAAGTCATTTACAGCCATTTAAATACAGACGATCACTTTTTGGCACAACACCAGAGGCTGTTGAACGCAACTGTAAAAAAGTAACTTGTAATCTAACTTAGTCACTTCTAAAGTTAAGTAATCTGTAAAGTAACTAATCAGTAATCAGATAACTTTTTAAAAATAACTAAAAATATATGGTACAAAGTTTAAACAAAAGATTGCTGTGAAATTTTAGTTTCATATATCAAATAAGCAATGTTGGACTATAATCTCGAAAACTATTAAAGCCTGAAATTTTTAACTGGTCTTTTTTATTATCAAAATTAATCAGAATTTGTACCTTGGGACAGAAATATCAAAACTGTCTGAGCAGTAGCTGGGTAAAATATGAACTAAACCCAAAACAATTCAAGCTGTCCTGTAAAGTCCAGTATTTGAGGACACATTAATAAAAAAAAGTCATAACGCAAGAGACCATTATTGACAATTTTTGAATGGTACATAGTTGTGTAAAAAATGAAAAATATCACCAACATATCATTCTAAGTCACAAAAAAATAAAAATGCTATTTTCATTCAACAGTCACGCTGAATTGTGGAAATATAAGATTAAACCACAAAAATAAAAATACTGGTCTAATCTAATAGAAATTATAAGTTATATGCATATTTTTTTCATTTCTGAGACCTACTGCCCTGGAGGAGTCTCATAATTCAGGTAACGCTTTAAAGATAGTAAGGAGCATTTATAACTTAATAAATGATAATGTAAAATTGTTTGGACATAAAAATAAATAAAGCAACTCATTAAGAGTAATGAAAAATTATAATTTTACATGAGTAGTCTTGCTAAGCAAGATATTCATGTTCAAACACTGACTTAGATTTCTAAGTGCCCAAAGAAAGTCATTTGGACAGTTAAAGTACTGTACTAGTAGTAGTACTACTACTTTTTTTTAGTTACAATTAGAGCACCATCTGCAATTTTGTTCTATTTGGATACCACAATCTAATAATATTTTTGTTCAAACACCGCCTTCAGTTTTCTTAACAGTTTTGTTTAATAGTGCTCAAGACTTTTAATTCAGCTTTTATTTATATTGAATTATATTAAACTGTAGGCCTGTATTATCCTACTCTTGCTTGATCAGTATTCACAGGTGTCACAGGTAAAATAAGGGTTTAGCAGTTATAATAACTTTAATGAGACCACATTAGCTAAAAAAATGTTTATTGTGATATGTAGATTTTACATTGTTTACCTTCCACCAGCTGAAATCATCCTCTGAGAGTTTATATTTCCTTGACAGAAAGGGTTTAGGAGCTTCACTGATGACCCCATTCAACCATGGATCACTGTCTGTTATACACTTGTGACAGGCACAACGGCTCGATTCCCGCTGACAGAGGGAATATCCAGATAAATGCCATAAAAGGGTGGAGACCAAAGCAATTCCTGTGATAGTCAGTAGTGAGAAAATGCAACCCTTGGATTTTCTCAGTCTGAAATACATCTTGGCAGCTTTGATGAAGAAAAGATCCAGTCTGTGGATACAATGAGGGGTGGACTTAGTCAAATGAGAAAATACATGAATGTGGAAAATTCAGTTAAATTCAATTGGATTAGATTCAATTCAATTTTCTGTATATAGTCTCAAATTACAACAACAGTTGCATCAAGGTGTTTTATATTGTAAGGTAAAGACCCTACAATAATACAAAGACAATAATACAGAGAAAATCCCAACAATCAATTGACCCCCTATTAGCGCTTGACAACAGTGGGAAGGAAAAACTGTCTTTTAACAAGAAAAAACCTCCGGCAGAGCTGGACTCAGGGAAGGGCAGCCATCTGCTGTGACCAGTAGGGAATGAGGGGACGAAGACAGGCCAAAAGATGCACTGTGGAAACGAGGCAGAGATTAATAATAATTAATGATTAAATGCAGAGTGGTGTGTAAACACAGTGAGTGAAAAGAGGTGAGCAGTGCATCATGGGAAACCCCCCAGCAGCCTACACCTATTGCAGTGTCACTAAGGGGTTCATGATCACGTGACAAAAGGGAGCCAATGAAGAGAAGCCAATATGGGATTAATATGCTCTTGCTTTCTAGTTCCTGTGAGTACTCTTGCTACTGCATTTTGCATCAACTGAAGGCTTTTCATGGAGAGTTTAGGACCATCTGATAGTAATGAATTCCTATAGTCCACAAGTAAGAAAAGCATGAATTAGCTTTTCAGCCTCACTGTAAGACAGGATGTTTCTAATTTTAGAGATATTGTACAAATGCAAGAAACAGTCCTACATATTTGTTTAATGTGTGCATTGAAGGACATATCCTGGTCAAAAATAACTTCAGGATTCCTCACAGTGTTACTGGAGGGCAAAGTAACGCTGTCCAAAGTACTGGTTAAACACCTGTTTCTAAGGCTCGAGTACAAGAACTTCAGTTTTATTTTATTTTAGAAGCAGGAAATTAAAGGCAATCCAGGTCTTTGTCTTTAAGACATTCCTGCAGTTTAATTAATTGATTTGTGTGATCTGGTTTCATGGATTGATAAATCTGGGGGTCTGTGCCAATTCTGGGGCTGCATCCTTCTAAGGCCGCATTTTAAGGCTGATTATGTCACAGCCAGGCAACAAAGGCCGTCCCAATTTAAAGGCGCCTCTAAATGTGGCCCACAGTTGCGGCCTTGTTTTTCCTAGATTTTAAGGACAGGTTGGGTGTGTCCTCTGCAGTCTACCTTATCCCATGACTCACTGTGGGCTGAACCTTGTTGCAAGAATGGTGAGGAGAGCGGGCAAAAATTCTGAAATATTACTGTTTCTGGCACAAAATAGACTTATACAACCTTTTCAGGTTGGAACATAGATGGGTAAACCTCAAATATCTGCTCAATTTATTAAGATATTGCTTAATTGCAAAGGAGTTCCAATGTTTTTGAAATGTCCACTCCCGTCTAACAGCTTGCAGCTGAGCGGACGGTCCAGGTTCATTATACCCGGAGAGAACACCTGACTCCTGGCAGATCCTTTCGCTGCGATTAAAGTTAACATTCATAACCAGATAGGTTTATTTAACTGTAATGTCATAAAGACATTACAGTTACAGACATAAAGCACATGTGAGGGCCTTATACTGTAAGACAGTGCAACATATATATATATATGTCACAGTATAAGGCCCTCACATGTACTTTATGTCTTTTAATAATTTGCTAGTCAACATGGTAAAGCATGTGATACAGAGGAGAAGCGTGAAGAAGTTTTAGATAGCACATTAAAGCCTTGCTGAAAAAGAGGATTTCAAAACCGGTCACATCTGGTTTAATAAAGCAGGCACTATTTTCATTTTTCATTAACATTTTCTTATCCCTTTGTAGATGTTGAGTTAACCATAGCACACTTGAGAATTTTAATTATAAATACATACATTTTTTTGGTATATTTGTCACACATGTTTCAAACACATTTTAATATTAGACAAAACATTTTGTAAATACAAAATGCAGTTTTTACATTTTTTTATTTACTCACAGGGGCAAATCATTTTTTACAGCACTGAACTTGTACGCAAGGTGCTGATAAGCATGGAAACGAAGCCCTCCTATTTTGATAGATCATTGTTCCTTTTACTACTAACACACGTACAACTGTAAATAAACCATTATGTAATTATGTAAATTAAAAGGTTTTTCCTCCATCAAAGTACGTAGATCTCTACTGTTACACGTTTTCCTAACCAAAATATTATGCGTACAAAAAGCACAGAAGTAATGCACAATAAGCATTCACACAAGTCCTAAAAACAAAAACATGACAATCATTTCATTCCATGTCAGAGAAATTGTTTGAAAAGTCTTCCTTCTGTTAAAAAATTGTTTTCTCTTACCTGACCAGAGTTTAGAAACTTGAAAAGACCTTGCTCTTAAATCAGCCTGCCACTAACTGGGTTTCAAATAACACCACGTTATCTTCCTACTTTTAATGTTTTACAGCTGGGTTTACAACAAATTCTTGTACTGCCTGATAAAAATGCAGTACTTTGATCCTCTTACAGTTACAAAATCCATGTAATTAAGTAAGTAAGTAAAAATGTATTTGTATAGCACATTTCAGCAACAAGGCAATTCAAAGTGCTTTACATCAAAAGATAATCAAAAAGATGTGCATTAAAATCATTAAAACATCAATCTAGTACACAGAAAATCATCAACACATAATCCTGCGTAATAAGATATTTTGTTTGGAGCCGCTTTCTCCCGGATTTTTTATTTTATTCTTTATTTTTTGCAGACTACTAATCAAAAGCAGCTTTAAACAGGTGGGTTTTCAGCCTTGATTTAAAGGAATTTAATGTTTTGGATGTTTTGCACTTTTCTGTGGGTTTGTTCCAGATAAAAGGTGCATAAAATCTGAAAGCTGCTTCTCCATGTTTGGTTCTGTTTCTGGGGATACAGAGTAGACCAGAACCAGAAGATACTGTTGCAATAATCAATGCAACTAAAGATAAATGCGGCTGCAGTAGTACATCCTTGTATTTTTGACCTTATTTATTTAAAATATCACACATTAAATCTCTTTTTGGCATACCAAATAACTTACAGTTAGGTTGTTTGAATGTTGGAACAATGAAACATGTTAATGATTCCAGGTGACACTGCTCTTTAAAGAGGACGTGCTGCTAACAGTAGCAATTTGGTGATCTGGGCCCTATTCCAGGAAGCAGGTTTATATGTAGCTTAAAACTGTTTACTGTTAACACTAAAATGAGGGAAACTGTTGCAGAAAGAGAGGTACTGTAACTTCAACTCTGAGTCTGTTACCAGGGCAATAGACTCTGTGAAACTAACCTGTTTGCTGGCAGGTTTTATTCTGCAGACTCTGAGCTTCTCTCTGACTCCTCCATCCAAACGGGTCAGGATCATGGGTTAGATGAGGTCCAGATCCAGTTCAGACTCCACTCATTTTCCACCTCATCCAGTCCAGATCTGTTCAAAATAGATTCCTTTTCCCGACACGATCTGCGTTCTTTAATTAAAATCGCTCATCCTCTTCCTCCCAAAACTGTACTGAAATATTTCAAACCTATGAAACTGAGACATTCATCATAATGTGTTTGCCTTTAATAGTAAAACTTTACCGTCGTTACAGATTTGGAAAGCTATCCTGAATGGTTTCAGCTGGATATGAAACTATGACTGACCTCTGACCTTTGACCGTAACTCAATGTTGCTGTCAGAGAGCCGTCATCTATCAGTGTAGCTGATCTTAGATTAGATTAGAAATAGTTACACTGGAAACATTAAAACAGTTTCTCTATAAATCTAATTGCTCATTTTTAACCAGTAATGGCAGAAATAATGAAATTCTCCATTAAAAAATAAAGTGAGGTTGCTTTTCCATCAATAGGTTATCATTTCACTGAATAATTTTTTTAACAATTAAATAGTCATAAACTTCAGCAAAAACAGTTTTTATTTATTAGAAAACTGAGGGGAGGGCAGCTCCACCCCCCCTGGGGTCTGCTGCTGTCACTAACAGGTCAGTCAGTAAACTCAGGCCGAGCTGTTTCTTCTTTTGTATCTTCTCTTTTTGTCTCCTGATTTTTGTGCTTCAGGCTGCAAGTGAATAATTAGATTTTATATATCAAATGTAAAATTAGGATTGAGCTTCATCTGACTGAAGATTAACGTTGGGGAAATGATGCGAGCAGATATTATAACAGAAATCATATATTTTATAGCAAACGTTTATTCTGTCTATGATGATGACAGAGTGGGTGAGGCTGATTAAAGTGACTCGTCATGCTCCACACTGATACGTGTGATCCTCGAACCACTGGATTCAACTGCTGTACCTTTCTGTTACTGAGTCTGTGGCTTCTGTTTAGGTTTATGACTTTATAAAGAGGAGTTTATTACTCTGTGTGTGTGTGTGTGTGTGTGTGTGTGTGTGTGTGTGCACGTGTGTGTGTGTGTGTGTGTGCGTGTGCGCGCGCGTGTGTGTGTGTGTGTGTGTGTGTGTGTGTGTGTGTTTTGTAGGCCATTGTTAGGTTGAATTT